>CM072238.1:4460963-4500963 GCA_036851935.1 Coregonus suidteri | reverse complement strand
AACGTGAAGTCCAAGGTAGCACACACAACATACCTTAACCGGAACAAGATCCCACAACCCACTAGTGCCAATAGGCTGCCTAAGTATGGTCCCCAATCAGAGACAACGAACGACAGCTGCCTCTGATTGGGGAACCACACCGGCCAACATAGAACCATACATACTAGATCGACGAACAATGACCAAACACAACAAGGAATATACACACCCTGACTCAACATATAAGCGTCCCCTGAGTCAGGGCGTGACAACTATCTATAAAAACATTCTATACAAACTATCTATATGAACTATCTATATGAACTATCTGTATGAAAAATCTACATGAACTTTCTATATAAACTATCTGTATGGACTATCTACTGTATATGAATTATCTATATGAACTATATGTATGAACCAGCTATATGAACTATTTGTATGTTCTATATATATAAACTATCTTTATGGACTATATATATGAATTATCCATATGAACTCTCTGTATGAAAAATCTCTGTGAACTATCTATATGAACTATCTATACGAACTATTTCTATGAACTATTTCTATGAACTATTTCTATGAACTAGTGAACTATATATATGAACTGTTTATATGAAGTAGTGAACAATCTGTATTAACTATTTAAATAAACTAGTTAACTATCTATATGAACTATTTATATGAACTAGTGAAATATCTATTTGAGCTAATTCTCTGTCTATATGAACTATTGAACTATCTATATGAACTATTTATGAACTAATGCTCTATCTATTTGAACTATCAAAAGTTTGGACACTACCAATTCCATTGTCTTTCTTCATTTTTACTATTTTTTACATTGTAGAATAATAATAGTGAAGACATCAAAACAATGAAATAACACGTATGGTATAATGTAGTAACCAATAAAGTGTTAAACAAATCAAAATATATTTTATATTTGAGATTCTAGAAAGTAGCCAACCTTTGCCTTGATGACAGCTTTGCACACTCTATCTACTAGTGAACTATCTATATAAACTATCTATATGAACTTGTGAACTATTTATATGAATTAGTGAACTATCTATATAAACTTGTGAAGTATCTATATGAACTGTCTATATGAACTAGTGAGCTATCTATTTCACCTTTATTTAACCAGGTAGGCCAGTTTAGAACAAGTTCTCATTTACAACTGCGACCTGGCCAAGATAAAGCAAAGCAGTGCGATAAAAACAACAACACAGAGTTACATATGGTATAAACAAAACATAAAGTCAAAAATACAACAGAAAATATATATACAGTGTGTGGAAATGTATTAAGTTATGGAGGTAAGGCAATAAATAGGCCATAGTGCAAAATAATTACAATGTAGTATTAACACTGGAGTGATAGATGTGCAGAAGATGATGTGCAAATAGAGATACCTTTGCCTTGATGACAGCTTTGCACACTCTATCTACTAGTGAACTATCTATATAAACTATCTATATGAACTTGTGAACTATTTATATGAACTAGTGAACTATCTATATGAACTAGTGAACTATCAAACTATTTATATGAACTAGTGAACTATCTATATGAACTAGTGAACTATCAAACTATTTATATGAACTAGTGAACTATCTATATAAACTATGTATAGGAACGATCTATGTGAACTATCTGGATAAGGATAAGGAGTGACATATGGAGCTTATTTTTCTTATTACCTTATCATAGTGATGAAGAAATCAATACTAAAATCAATATGATGCTTTTACTTATTTTTCTGTTTTGTAGTAATAATAATAATATTAATCTGCTACCCAGGTACCTCCTCTAGATTTAGCCTGTGGCATCGCTATGTCACTGCCCTCGGAATCTATTGATTTTATAATTAAATCTCACAGACAATCAATAGTAATCAAGGATAGAGATCAAGAGAGTTCGGCATGTGGAAGTAGAGGGAGGGGTAGAGAATGTTGCGTGATATTATCCCTGTAGATGCTTCAACCCAACACATGTTGATGCGTTAGTTAGAGACTGTAGATGCTTTAACCCAACACATGTTGATGTGTTAGTTAGATACTGTATATTTCAGTGTAGTAAGTTGTGACGAGAGAGGGGGCTCTGTTGTCCTATCTGAGGATGTTGTCTTATGGTTCTTTATTCTTTTCATTTCTATATCAGGTGCCTCTGTGTGCGATTGATGACCTGACCAATGAATTGTGATGGGGTGTTTCCTCTCAGAGACCAGAATAGAGGGAACGGAGAGGTTGGTTAACTTCGCTGTTATCACACTTCTCCTCTAGTCTTCTTTTATCTGCAAGTGTTTTCCCTCAGACCAAGGAGGGAGGCACCTACCCCCCCCCCCCCCCCCCCCCCCCCCCCCACACACACACCTCTAAACTCTGCACCTACCCCCCCCCCCCCCAGGAGTGAGGATTGGGTTTGATTGAATCCATGAGGGGAATAATTCACCTTTGAGTTGGAACTGAGGCTAAGGGTCAGATAATAAACAGAGTTCACAACGAGACCAACACCAGGAGAACTGACGCTGACTGGAATAAAACAGATGGGGGCCAGAGACTTTAGCAGGTCACTAACACAATATCATTCATTGAGCTTCACGCCCCTCTCATGACATTGTCCACCTGTAATTCAGAGTAACTATTTTACATAAAGCAAACAGGAAGATTGACAATGTTGAAGAAACATATGCAGTTGAAGTCGGAAGTTTACATACACCTTAGCCAAATACATTTAAACTCAGTTTTTCACAATTCCTGACATTTAATCCTAGTAAAAATTCCCTGTCTTAGGTCAGTTAGGATCACCACTTTATTTTAAGAATGTGAAATGTCATAATACTAGTAGAGAGAATGATTTATTTAAGCTTTTATTTCTTTCATCACATTCCCAGTGGGTCAGAAGTTTACATACACTCAATTAGTATTTGGTAGCATTGCCTTTAAATTGTTTAACATGGGTCAAACGTTTCGGGTAGCCTTCCACAAGCTTCCCACAATAAGTTGGGTGAATTTTGGCCCATTCCTCCTGACAGAGCTGGTGTAACTGAATCAGATTTGTAGGCCTCCTTGCTCGCACACGATTTTTCAGTTCTGCCCACATATTTTCTATAGTTCTTCGGCTTGCAAGTATCCCCTTTTTCCTCCAAACATAACGATGGTCATTAGGGCCAAACAGTTCTATTTTTGTTGCATCAGACCAGAGGACATTTCTCCAAAAAGTAAGATCTTTGTCCCCATGTGCAGTTGCAAACTTTAGTCAGGCTTTTTTATGGCGGTTTTGGAGCAGTGGCTTCTTCCTTGCTGAGCGGCCTTCCAGGTTATGTCGATATAGGACTTTACTGTAGATACGGCAGGGCGGCAGGTAGCTTAGTGGGTAAGAGCGTTGTGCCAGTAACCGAAAGGTCGCTGGTTCTAATCCCAGAGCCGACTAGGTGAAAAATCTGTAGATGTGCCCTTAAGCAAGGCACTTAACCCTAATTGCTCCTGTAAGTCGCTCTGGATAAGAGCGTCTGCAAAATGACTAAAATGTAAATGTACCTGTTTCCTCCAGCATCTTCACAAGGTCCTTTGCTGTTGTTCTGGGATTGATTTGCACTTTTCGCACCAAAGTACATTCATCTCTAGAAGACAGAACGTGTCTCCTTCCTGAGCGGTATGACGGCTGTGTGGTCCCATGGTGTTTATATTTGCATACTATTGTTTATACAGATGAACGTGGTACCTTCAGGCGTTTGGAAATTGCTCCCAAAATGAACCAGACTTGTGGAGGTCTACAATTTTCCTGAGGTCTAGGCTGATTTCTTTTGATTTTCCCATGATGTCAAGCAAAGAGGCACTGAGTTTGAAGGTTGGCCTTGAAATACATCCACAGGTACACCTCCAATTGACTCAAATTATGTCAATTAGCCTATCAGAAGCTTCTAAAGCCATGACATAATTTTCTGGAATTTTCCAGGCTGTTTAAAGGCACAGTCAACTTAGTGTATGTAAACTTATGACCCTCTGGAATTGTGATACAGTGAATTATAAGTTAAATAATCTGTCTGTAAACAATTGTTGGAAAAATTACTTGTGTCATGCACAAAGTAGATGTCCTAACCGACTTGCCAAAACTCTAGTTTGTTAACAAGAAATTTGTGGAGTGGTTGATAAACGAGTTTTAATGACTCCAACCTAAGTGTACATAAACATCCGACTTCAACTGTATGTCCTCAGAAACCAGGACATAATTACCTTGCTCTAGCTGATTGACGAGGGTGGCATTTTCTGAGCTAAACTCCAACAACAACACATAAAACCTCACATAATTCTGCCCCAAAACAATGACAATTTCTCTCAACCAATGCCAAATGTGCTTTTTAGGTGAGCGCTAAATCCGCCCTTTGATAAGCAGTGCCCACTTCGTCAAAGGCAGGGGCGCAAAATATTTTGCTTGTCCATTCCCAGCGCACCTCTCCAGCATCTCTGCAGCGTTCCATCAAAAACCAACGTTCCGTCAAAAACATTATCTAACATCAATCATGTAGCGGGTGATTTAGACGGAGTCAGGCGCAGGAGGTGTAAATTACTGAATAAATGGTTTATTCGGCCAATACAGCGGTTTGCAGCAATGCGTAAAACAACCACAGTGCGGTAACCTCAGACTCCTGGAACGGACCAGCCACCACCGGCCTGAGGAGAGATAAGTGAAATGAGGGGTTAATACGTTAATCAGGAGGGAGCAGCAACCTATACGTAACCTCGTTAACTCTCCTCAGGACTTTGAAAGGCCCCACAAACCGTGGGCTCAGCTTCCGGCAGGGCAGGCGTAGGGGCAGGTTCTGGGTCGAGAGCCAGACCCGATCACCCGTGACAAAGACCGGGGCCTCAATGTGGAGGCGGTCAGCATTGGCTTTCTGGCGACGCACGGCGCGCTGGAGGTGGAGGTGGGCGGTGTTCAACGTCTCCTCTGCATGCCGAAACTATCGACACCTCCACATGGAACAATCACACACAAAGACATGGTGGGGCAGAGGGAATACTTATACAGGGACTGATGAGGGGATATGATCCAGGTCTGTAATAAAAAACAAGACAAAACAAATGGAATGATGAGATGAGGAGCGGCAGTGGCTAGAAGACCGGTGACAACTAACGCCAAAGCCTGCCCGAACAAGGAGCTGAGGCAGCTTCGGAGGAAGTCGTGACAGTATCCCTCCCCCCCCAGCTCCAGCAGCGCGCCAACACCGGCCTCGGGGACAGCCAGGAGGACACGGAGCAGGACGAGCCAGATGGCGACGGAGGAAATCCCGCAACAGGGAAACAAAGCCTGCCCGAACAGGCAGCTTCGGAGGAAGTTGTGACAGTAGCTGACATTCAGAGCTTGAATAGACACATTGATTAGTCACAGGAATCAGGATGAATAAAGCCCAATGCAATGGCCTGTTTTACAAATTCCATTGTGGCCGATATTGTAGGCTACAACCCAGTAAACACGAGCCGACGTCTTTTGGATATATTTTGGACTTTTTTTGGGTGCAGTTTCGGACCAGCCTTGAATCCCACGGACATTGGTTTTTAGTCCGGTCTGGACCAAATCTGAAACAATCATAGACGTCTATGGTGCGGTCTAGACCGGCCTTGATTTCAACGTCCACGGACACAGATTATTTTTTAAATGGAAGAAGTTTGGACCAGAAGAAGAGCCTTGGACAGGGAGGTGACCAAGAACCCGATGGTCACTCTGACAGAGCTCCAGAGTTCCTCTGTGGAGATGGGAGAACCTTCCAGAAGCACAACTATCTCTGCAGCACTCCATCAATCAGGCCTTTATGGTAGAATGGCCACACGGAAGCCACTCCTCAGTAAAATACACATGACACCCCTCTTGGAGTTTGCCAAATTCCACCTTAAAACTCTCAGACCATGAGAAACAAGATTCTCTGGTCTGATGAAACCAAGATTGAACTCTTTGGACTGAATGCCAAGCGTCATGTCTGGAGGAAACCAGGCACCCTCATCACTTGGCCAATACCACCCCTACAGTGAAGCAAGGTGGTGGCAGCATCATGCTGTTGGGATGTTCTTCAGCGGCAGGGACTGGGAGACTAGTCAGGATCAGGAAAAGATGAACGGAGCAAAGTGCAGAGAGATCCTTGATGAAAACCTGCTCTAGAGTGCTCAGAACCTCAGACTGAGGCGAAGGTTCACCTTCCAACAGGACATTGACCCAAAGCACACAGCCAAGACAATGCAGGAATGGCTTCAAGACAAGTCTCTGAATGTCCTTGAGTGGCCCAGCCAGAGCCCAGACTTGAACCCGATTAGACATCTCTAGAGAGACCTGAAAATAGCTGTGCAGCGACGCTCCCCATCCAACCTGACAGAGCTTGAGAGGATCTGCAGAGAAGAATGGGTAAAACTCCCCAAATACAGGTGTGTCAAGCTTGTAACGTCATACTCAAGAAGACTCAAGGCTGTAATAGCTGCCAAAGGTGTTTCAACAAAGTACTGAGTAAAGGGTCTGAATACTTATGCAAATGTGATATTTCAATTGTATTTTTTTTTACGTTTGCAATTTTCTTTTAATTATTGTGTGTAGATTGATGAGATTGATGAGAAGAAAAAACAAACAAGTTATTTGTATTTATTTTATCAATTTTAGAATAAGGCTGTAACGTAACAAAATGTGGAAAAACTCAAGGGGTCTGAATACTTTCCAAAGGAACTGTAAATTGAACCTAACTTCAATGTCTGGAAAATACGTATTTTAGACTTTTTTCAACTTCATTTTGCATACTGGGACTATTCTAATTTGGTCTCCCCTATGGTGGCAGAACGGCAACAGTACATATTCATAAAGAAATGAAAAGATTCTGAGAGAATATAACATTTAAATTATATATATATATATTTTTATATGGATTGCTATTTTAAAAAGGTATATTCAGGTGGTATCATGATATGTTTTTCTATGTTATGTTTATGACATATGGTTTTCGTTTTTCTTTCAGTGTGCGTCCTTATACAGCATACCCTGATTTCAATATATGTCCTCATATACCATGATTTATAACACAAGCATGACACTCGTTGCCTCTCTTCTTATGTAAATGGTGGAAGTGTGCCCTGTTAACTCCACATTTCCTTGGACAGTATTCCAGAGGTGTTGTGCTGACAGCTGACATTTCGCTCCTATAGATATGCATATTGGGCAGCAGCCTCGGAGCGTGTGTGTGTGTGTGTGTGTGCATGTGTGTGTGTGTGCGCGTGTGTGTATGTGTGAGTGTGTGTGTCTGTGTGTGTGTGTGTGAGTGTGTGTTTTCGGACCTTCTCCTACCTATAGATATGTATATTGACACAAGGTCTGAAGGAACTGGTAGAAACAAGAGACACACATGGAGAACCCCGAGTTACAGCCTGGTAACCCCCGAGTTACAGCCTGGTAACCCCGAGTTACAGCCTGGTAACCCCGAGTTACAGCCTGGTAACCCCGAGTTACAGCCTGGTAACCCCTGAGTTACAGCCTGGTAACCCCGAGTTACAGCCTGGTAACCCCCGAGGTACAGCCTGGTAACCCTGAGTTACAGCCTGGTAACCCTGAGTTTACAGCCTGGTAACCCCGAGTTACAGCCTGGTAACCCCCGACAGCCTTACCCCCGAGCCTGGTAACCCCCGAGTTACAGTTACTCTGGTAACCCCCGAGTTACAGCCTGGTAACCCCCGAGTTACAGCCTGGTAACCCCCGAGTAACAGCCCCCCCGAGTTACAGCCTGGTACAGCAGTCTGGTAACCCCCGAGTTACAGCCTGGTAACCCCGAGTTACAGTCCCCCCCCGAGTTACAGGTAACCCTGGTAACCCCGAGTTACAGCCTGGTAACCCCCGAGTTACAGCCTGGGTAACCCCGAGTTACAGCCTGGTAACCCCGAGTTACAGCCTGGTAACCCCGAGTGGGTAACCCCGAGTTTACAGTCTGGTAACCCCCGAGAGTTACAGCCTGGTAACGCCCCCGAGTTACAGCCCCGAGCCTGGTACCCGAGTTACAGCCTGGTAACCCCCGAGTTACAGCCTGGTAACCCCCGAGTTACAGCCTGGTAACCCCCGAGTTACAGCCTGGTAACCCCGAGTTATAGCCTGGTAACCCCCGAGTTACAGCCTGGTAACCCCCGAGTTACAGCCTGTAACCCCCCAGAGAGTTACAGCCTGGTAACCCCCGAGTTACAGCCTGGTAACCCCGAGTGCCTGGTAGAGTTACAGCCTGGTTAAGTTACCCTGGTAACCCCGTTACAGCCTGGTACCCGAGTTATAGCCTGGTAACCCTGAGTTACAGCCTGAGTTACAGCCTGGTTACCCCCGAGTTACAGCCTGGTAACCCCGAGTTACAGCCTGGTAACCCCGAGTTACAGCCTGGTAACCCCGAGTTACAGCCTGGTAACCCCCGAGTTACAGCCTGGTAACCCTGAGTTACAGCCTGGTTACCCCGAGTTACAGCCTGGTAACCTCGAGTTAAGCCTGGTTACCCCGAGTTTCAGCCTGGTTACCCCGAGTTACAGCCTGGTAACCCCTGAGTTACAGCCTGGAACCCCTGGTTTGGTAACCCTGAGTTACAGCCTGGTAACCCCGAGTTACAGCCTGGTGGCCTACTCATCAGCTGGAATGGTTTGTAATGAGTTATTTAAAGGTGACTCTGTGGCGTATAAGCTGATGATGATTGCACCATGTATAGGGAGAGACAAGGAAAAATACCAGGGTCATTGCGGCATTGTGTCTTTTCCATTTAGAGAAGTGGTCTGTGGTTGTTGGACAGTTCTTTTACAATTGGAAACAGAAAACAAGAGCAACGTGACAGATGGATCGTACCCCACAGAAACATTGCATGGAGCTTGCATATTTTTCTATTAGAAAAAGGTTTTTGCGAATATGAACATAAATGCATAGTGACCAACAAACATACCTTGGTTAGGTATTTTGTTTCTAATTGCTCATTACTTTGTGATAAGAACCATTTAAAATCTATAACCAAATATCTATTTCTGTATCCCCAATGTTTGTTTATAAATCGGATAGATTTGAAAGTATCAAGTACAGCTATATCCAATTATTTTACATATTTGTATTACTTTCACATTTTTTCCCAATTGAAACACTCTTATTAAATTAGAAGGTGACATAACCACAGAATGTTTCAACCACAGAATGTTTCAACCACAGAATGTTTCAACCACAGAATGTTTCAACCACAGAACGTTTAAACCACAGAACGTTTAAACCACAGAATGTTCATTGTGTCGTTAGTTCCAGGAACTAAGGTCAACTGACAGCAAAAAACTTTCGGTGGAATTCAACGGAACTCGTCAATAATGCTTTGTGTGATTATGGGAGGGTGGAGAAAGAGAGATCTACTCATAACTGTCAGTTATGTCATAGTTATTTTACAACGATTGGAGATGCCACGGTCGGTTACATTTCGCAGTGACGTTCACGTTGGATTCTGCATACATTACCATCCGTTTTCTAACTTATAGGGAGCATCCCAAACGACATCCTATGGGCCCTCGTTAAAAGCAACGTACTGTGGGATAGTGTGACAATTTGGGACCCGTACATAAATAACTCTATAGGTTACCACAGAGTAACGGCTTGACATGCCATTGACAAGGTCCTCTGCACATTTAGACCTCATTTGAATAATTTATTCCTCTTTCAGGAAACCGTTTCTAACATGACCAAATATGAGCGGCAGAGTGAACTTCAGTGAATGCGGTTATTCAACAGAACCGACAGAGCTAGTTCACGAACAGCTGAATATTTAGGGTGTGGTATTACTAGTATTACACGCGCCACTGTACAATTATGTGTTGTGTTCTTTGGTCGTTTTAATATGAATAGCTGTAATATTGTGATGCAATATTTTCTATTTAAACCGGTTTTACAGTTTCTCAAGGTTCTGAAACACATGTTGATAATAACAGAATTCACTGTACAGTGTGGAGCTTGTTTGGTGCGAAAAATATACATTGAAATACGCTGTATATTGATAGAAAAAAATATATATTTTGATATATTGACAGAAACATAGATATATTGATATAGCAATAATATGAAATGGAAAATATATATATAGTATTGATATAGCATTAATATGAAATGGAAAATATATATATAGTATTGATATAGCATTAATATGAAATGGAAAATATATATATAGTATTGATATAGCATTAATATGAAATAGAAAATATATATATAGTATTGACATAGCAATAATATGACATTACAGTCATGTTATTTGTCTCTGGATTATCAGAATTAAAATCTTTACTTCTATTAAATTCCAGGATTCATTTCAAACTGTAATTCAAACATAGATGATGGGATAATGATGCTGAGATTTACAGCTTCTGATTGGCCTACATGAGAAAGTGAGCTTTACAGCTTCTGATTGGCCTACAGGAGAACGTGAGCTTACAGCTTCTGATTGGCCTACATGAGAAAGTGAGCTTTACAGCTTCTGATTGGCCTACAGGAGAAAGTGAGCTTTACATTTCATTAGGCTAATTATTTGTCATGACTTGATTGATGGGATTGCACAATCAAAGCTATTTCAGCATTACTTCATCATAATCTGACCACAATAATTCTTACCACAACAATTCCACTCAATTCAATGAGGATTTCATCTCTCATGCAAAACAACTATCAACCAATTCAGAAATAGCACTGAACACAATTAACTTCTCTAAGGTCCAATTTGACACAGGTCTTATTACCGGTGGTTATATTATCAAAAACTGATTTTAGAATTCAATTTGACAATTCAAAGGCTCATACAAAAACACAACGCAAAATATAACTGCAAAACTCAGTCTTTTGTCTCTCCTCTTTGTCGCTTTATGTATGCTCACAGTCGGAAATTGGGCAAGGTGTCGGGTGTGTCTGGTGTGATGTGGTGAACGGTGTGACAGAGATTACAGACTTGGCCAGCAGGGCTGACAAAAAGCAACAGTTTCCCCTCAGAGCCTCCTTGATCCAATCTGATTAAAGTGTGTCCATCTGCCGAGCATTACAGGGGTCGGCAGGGCCCTTTCCCTGGGACCCTCAAGGCCCCTGAAGGGTTAGCCTGCGTCCCAAATGGCACCCTATTCCCTATGTAGTACACTACATTTGACAAGGGCGCCTAGGGGGCTCTGGTCTAAAGTAGTGCACTATGTAGGGAATAGGGTGCCATTTGGGACGTATTCTCAGAGATGCTAATAGGGACTCTACCTCCATGGAGGAGGCCACAAAGTCAGGCTAGCACCCGGCTGGGAGCTAACAATACACTGCTGAGAGAGGGGAGGAATAAGGGTAGAGAGAGAGAGAGAGAGAGAGAGAGAGAGGGGTGGAGGCTTAGGGGAGAGTGGAACACCGTTCCCACATGGTGGAGGTCTGGCTATGGGCCACTGGGGGCCTGTTAGGCTCATTGTTCCTCTCAGAACGACATGCGTCCTCACCATATGAACCTTGTTTAAATAGCTGTCCCTTTCTCCACCCTCTACCCCCCCCGTCCCTAGTGGCAGATGTGTCTTTTATTCCCCGACTTATTCAGGTCGGAATTCCTGATCTTGAGGATTGAATGGGATTCTCTAGGATTAGGATACTTTAGCTGGATTATTGTTATTATTGTTGGTTGATGTCGTACTTCATGTTTGACATGAGAACATGAGGGAGAGTGAGTTCATAATATATTTGTTGGGTGCAGCTTTTGTTTGAGGCTTTTATTTTGGTGACATACTTCTACTTATCTTCATCCGGGAAATCAATATCTAAATAAATACCAATTAAGCCCAAAGAGGATGTCAATATCAATATTAGAAAGAAGCAGTGGGGAAGCAGTAGGGAAGCACCACATGGTATGTCCCTGATCAGATCCACCGTGAATGTTATTGGCTCTGCAACAGTCAGCTGGACATAATGTCATTAACAATCAATAGTGCAAAACTTCAGGGACAAAGAACGGCAGCAACAGAGAGAGAGAGAGAGAGAGAGAGAGAGAGAGAGAGAGAGAGAGAGAGAGAGAGAGAGAGAGAGAGAGAGAGAGAGAGAGAGAGAGAGAGAGAGAGAGAGAGAGAGAATCTTATTAGCGTGTGGCCATTTGAGAAAGCTGACAGAAGGGCCTGCTGTCACTGACAGAGAGTCAGATGCCTGTTTGTGTGTGTGTGTGTGTGTGTGTGCATGTGTGTGTGTGTGTGTGTGTTGTGTGTGTTGTGTGTGTGTGTGTGTGTGTGTGTGTGTGTGTGTGTGTGTGTGTGTGTGTGTGTGTGTGTGTGTGTGTGTGTGTGGTGACCCTGCTTCAGGTCAGGAAATGACATTTTTGCATCTACTATCAGTTTGAGTTTATTGATATTTTGGTCCTTTAATGATATTAGTACTTTATAGAGTGAACATGAACATTTCAAAAAACGTAATGTACATAATGTGTATATTTAATTTTGTTCATCATTCTACCGTCACCAAAATGTCATGAATTTTAACCCCTTTTTAATGGACATACAAACATAATTTCAAAGCTCACTACATTGAATCACACATCATTTAAAAGCCCATTTTATAGAAAATGTTACAAACTGGACTATATGTAGTAACTTACTTTGAAGAGAAGATGATTGGGTCTAAATAGGTGTTTGGCGGTAACAGGAATTTCAGTGTACTTGTCTTTAACTGCCAAGTCAGACTCTCTCCACACGCCAACACATTCTCAGCTTCAGAAGCATCTACAATGTGCATGTTTATTGATTTAATTCAATCATGTATGGCTATAAATATTGTATTCCTTCATATGGGCAAAATATTGTATGTACGGTGCATTCGGAAAGTATTCAGACCACTTCCCTTTTTCCACATTTTGTTACGTTACATCCTTATATTAAAATGGATTAAATTACACATTTTCCTCATCAATCCACACACAATACCCCATAATGACAAATCGAAAACAGGTTTTTAGAATTATTAGCAAATTTAAAAACTTTATTTACATAAGTATTCAGACCATTTGCTATGAGACTCGAAATTGAGCTCAGGTGCAGCCTGTTTCCATTGATCATCCTTGAGATGTTTCGACAACTTGATTGGAGTCCACCTGTGGTCAATTCATTTGATTGGACATTATTTGGAAAGGCATACACCTGTCTATGTAAGGTCCCATAGTTGACAGTGCATGTCAGAGCAAAGACCAACCTATGAGATCGAAGGAAATGTCCGTAGAGTGTCGAGGCACAGATCTGGGGAAGGGTACCAAAAACTTTCTGCAGCATTGAAGGTCCCGGAGAACACAGTAGCCTCCATCATTCGTAAATGGAAGAAGTTTGGAACCACCAAGACTCTTCCTAGAGCTGGGCGCAAACTGAGCAATCGGGGGAGAAGGGCCTTGGTCAGGGAGGTGACCAAGAACCCGATGGTCACTCTGACAGAGCTCTAGAGTTCCTCTGTGGAGATGGGATAACTTTCCAGAAGACAACCATCTCTGCAGCACTCCACCAAATCAGGCCTTTATGGTAGAGTGGCCAGACAGAAGCCACTCCTCAGTAAAAGGCACATGACTGCCTACTTGGAGTTTGCCAAAAGGCACCTAAAGGAGAAACAAGATTCACTGGTCTGATGAAACCAAGATTGAACTCTTTGGCCTGAATGCCAAGCATCACGTCTGGAGGAAACCTGGCACCATCCCTACTGTGAAGCATGGTGGTGGCAGCATCATGCTGTGGGGATGTTTTTCAATGGCAGGGACTGGGAGACAAGTCAGGATCGAGGGAAAGATTAACGGAGCAAAGTACAGAGAGATCCTTGATGAAAACCTGCTCCAGAGCACTCAGGACCTCAGACTGGGGCGAAGGTTCATCTTCCAACAGGACAACGACCCTAAGCACACAGCCAAGACAACACAGGAGTGGCTTCAGGACAAGTCTCTGAATGTCCTTGAGTGGCCCAGCCAGAGCCTGGACTTGAACCTGATCAAATATCTCTGGAGAGACCTGAAAATAGCTGGCAGCGACGCTCCCCATCCAACCTGACAGAGCTTGAGAGGATCTGCAGAGAAGAATGGGAGAAACTCCCCAAATACAGGTGTACCAAGCTTGTAGCGTCATACCCAAGAAGACTCGAGGCTGTAATCGCTGCCAAAAAGTGCTTCAATAAGTACTGAGTAAACGGTCTGAATACTTATGTAAATGTATTATTTTATTTTTTTTTTTATATATACATTTGCTAAATATTCTAAAAACCTGTTTTTGCTTTGTCATTATGGGTATTGTGTGTAGATTGATGAGGAAAAAAACAATTTAATCAGTTTTAGAATATGGCTGTTACGTAACAAAATCTGGAAAAAGTCAAGGGGGCTGAATACTTTCCGAATGCACAAAGTTTGTGTGGTTATCCTTAGATATATTCTTCAGACTTTTACAGAGGAAATCGTTAATATGTTGTCAAATTTGTATTCTAGAAAACATTTTATTTGGAAAAATGCGGCAGAAATTCATTTCATGTACGTCTTTAGAAAGTCAGGTCTTGGAGTGTCTTAAAAAAAATGAAACCAAAATATTTAGGCTGACTTCTTCCAGTGTCCAGAAAAGTTGATTTGTGGTGTAAGCAAAAAATACTGTGCATATCAAATGAGATATTGCCCTATTTGCATATTTTAATACAATATGTCAGAAAAAATTGTAATATAAAAAAATATGTATATTTGTGATGCCTGGCCTTAACCTTTTGATTCTCTGGGTTCAAAGGTCAATTGACCCTTGGAGGAGTAGCAAACAGGATGGCACCCAGGCAACCAGTCCATTCAATAGCGACGCCAAAAGTCATAATTTTATTTTCTGGTTCATCAAAGGGTAGTGGCCCCACCTCACCAATCTTGTTCTCCGACACGGTCATTTATCAATGTTCAGATCCGACAACAGACAACAGAACAGAGCTACAGAGCCAAGTTAGAAGGGTGTTAATCATAACGTCCCATCTGGGCTGCATGCTAAGCATTTTGGGTGGATAGAGCAATAGATTGTAGTCCTCTCAACATTTGAGAGCAGAATCTCCTAAATACTTCACTGGAAGACCCATTGTCTTAGCATGGTACTTCAGTAGGAAATACAAGTGGTCAATAACTATTAGATATCCAAAGCTGCTATCAACATGCTGGACATATTTATATCACATCTCTGCTTCAGATTCATCTTCGTAGGGACACATACACAGATAAAAAAAAAATCAAAAATCCCCCCATGGCTCCCTTATATATCAGTAGATAGCAAATCAATTAATTACCAGTTTATGGGACATGTCATCTAAAGGTCCCATCTAAACTTGATTCCATCCTATTCCATCCTAACCCTAACTTCAATACACCACAAGCTGAAAATGAACATCCCATCGACGTACAGCCCTGCTCTTGGTTGTCATGGTGAACTTGTCTTGCGGTCGTGGGGTCTTGAGAGGGCGTGGCCCCATTCTACTTTGTTTGAGATCCGACTGACAGTTTAACAGATTGATGATTGACCCTGGGGTCACAACAAATAAAAAAGTTGTAGGATCTAATTAACCAGTAGAATTATAAAGGAAACAGGGGAGGTCTGTTGCAGATTAAAAACAGAGACATTTGGTAGAAGTAATAGGAAGAGAGCACTCACACCCACACACAATGCAGCCACCCACACACACACACACACACACACACACACACACACACACACACACACAGACATGACAGACACACACACACACACATGCACGCACGCGCACACACAGACTGACAGACACTACTGGCGGAGAGACAGACAGACTGACAGACACACAGACTGACAGACACACAGACAGACAGACACACAGACTGACAGACACACAGACTGGCAGACACACAGACTGACAGACACACAGACTGACAGACACACAGACTGACAGACACACAGACTGACAGACACACAGACTGGCGGAGAGAGGGAACGGAACAGTAACCCAGGACAACCAGAAGGGGAAAACAGAGAGCTAGACATATTGGAATAGGTGCTTTTTATGGTACGTTAACAGAGAGTTAGACGCTTATGATGCTATAATCCCAAACAATGTCTATGCATAAACAAATGTACATGCATAAACAAAATACATTTTTTTTAAAATGTATTTAAATAGTCAGCACTAAATCCCTAGTCATCCAAAAAATCCCCACTAAATATTCTTAGCTGGAATTTCAGTAACTTACATTTTCAACATTGTTTTGTGGTTGTTTTGAGTCATGAAAGAGCAGGCCAGTGTGATAGGATGACAGCGAGGAGGGATACGGTAAAAGACTAGCCAGTGTGATAGGGTGACAGTGAGGAGGGATACGGTAAAAGACTAGCCAGTGTGATAGGGTGACAGCGAGGAGGGATACTCTAATATAGATCTGGTGTTCCAACACGTCTGTCTGTCTCTGCTCCTAATTTCATCCCATCCCCGGCTAGCTGTCTGATGTCACAGTGGATACAGAACTGTCGCAAGCTACAGGTAACTGCCAAAATAAAAGGAAACGCCAACATAAAATTGTCCAAATACATAATCTCAATAAAACATCTCCACCTGGTTATAAATATCTTGTTCCCGTGCCAGGGGTGGTGGTCTTGCTGTTTTCCACAAAGACTGTTTTGACCTGAAAATGTTGCCTTCTGGCTTTTAAAATTAAGTCTCCCGGCCCCCTCGCGGTGATACAACAACAAACAGTCTCCTGATCACCTCTCTGTATCCTACCCTCTCCAATGTTGTTATCCTAGGTGATTTCAACATTCACATTGATTCAACAAAATGTTCCTCTGCTACTGACTTTCTGAACCTGCTTGACTGTCTCAACCTGGTACATCATGTCAACGTCCCCACACACAGACCGAGACATACACCAGACCTCATCATGACTGGAGAAGTCTCTGCCTCAAACCTGGACATAGACCAGACCTCATCATGACTGGAGAAGTCTCTGCCTCAAACCTGGACATAGACCAGACCTCATCATGACTGGAGAAGTCTCTGCCTCAAACCTGGACATACATGTGGGGAAGTGATAATGTCTGTGAGAACTCCTGGATGTATCTGATCATAGTGTCGTGACAATGTCTGTGAGTACTCCTGGATGTATTCTGATCATAGTGTCGTGATAATGTCTGTGAGTACTCCTGCAGTTCAGCTCTGCCTCAGGCGCACCATTCAACTCAGAAACATTAAGTCCCTTGACAAATCCCTTTTCCAGTAGTCTGTTCGCCCTGCCCTACAAGCTGACTGCCTTGAGTCCACCCCTGACAAGATGATCGACCGGTATAATAGCACTCTAAGGAACACCTTGAACAGCCTTTCCCTGAAAAAACATAAAGTATCCTTCCCATGGTCCTCCGCAAGGTTTACCGAGGAGCTGCGCTGCATGAAAAACCATAGCCACAGTTAAGAACATCTCTGGAGAAGTAGTGGCCTATAAAGTCAACCTACTGTCCCCTGTAGCTCAGTTGGTAGAGCATGGCGCTTGCAACGCCAGGGTTGTGGGTTCGATTCCCATGTGGGGCCAGTATGAAAAAATAAAATATGTATGCACTCACTAACTGTAAGTCGCTCTGGATAAGAGCGTCTGCTAAATGACTAAAATATACAAATGTACTGGCCTATAAAGACCATCTACTGGCCTATAAAGACCTCCTACTGGCCTATAAAGACCATCCTACTGGCCTATAAAGACCTCCTACTGGCCTATAAAGACCTCCTACTGGCCTATAAAGACCTCCTACTGGCCTATAAAGACCTCCTACTGGCCTATAAAGACCTCCTATAAAGACTGGCTGGCCTATAAAGGCTCCTACTGGCCTATAAAGACCTCCTACTGGCCTATAAAGACCATCTACTGGCCTATAAAGACCATCTACTGGCCTATAAAGACCTCCTACTGGCCTATAAAGACCTCCTACTGGCCTATAAAGACCTCCTACTGGCCTATAAAGACCTCCTACTGGCCTATAAAGACCATCTACTGGCCTATAAAGACCTCCTACTGGCCTATAAAGACCTCCTACTGGCCTATAAAGACCTCCTACTGGCCTATAAAGACCTCCTACTGGCCTATAAAGACCATCTACTGGCCTATAAAGACCTCCTACTTGCCTATAAAGACCTCCTACTGGCCTATAAAGAACTCCTACTGGCCTATAAAGACCCCCTACTGGCCTATAAAGACCCCCTACTGGCCTATAAAGACCACCAGGCTTGCTATTGCAAAGCAGCCCGCTCCACCTTCTACTCTGTCATGATAGACAATCACTGAGGAAATCTCAGGACCTTGTTCTCCACCATCAGTCACCTCCTCTTGTTCTCCACCATCAGTCACCTCCTCTTGTTCTCCACCATCAGTCACCACCTCTTGTTCTCCACCATCAGTCGTCTCCTCTTGTTCTCCACCATCAGTCACCTCCTCTTGTTCTCCACCATCAGTCACCTCCTCTTGTTCCCCACCATCAGTCACCACCTCTTGTTCTCCACCATCAGTCCTCCCTCTTGTTCTCCACCATCAGTCACCTCCTCTTGTTTTCCACCATCAGTCACCACCTCTTGTTCTCCAACCGATCAGTCGTCTCCTCTTGTTCTCAACACCATCAGTCAAAACATCCTCTTGTTCTCCACCATCAGTCACCTCCTCTTGTTCTCCACCATCAGTCACCTCCTCTTGTTCTCCACCATCAGTCACCACCTCTTGTTCTCCACCATCAGTCGTCTCCTCTTGTTCTCCACCATCAGTCGTCTCCTCCACCCTACATACTCTGGCCCTCACACAGCAACTACCGATCAATGCAACCGATTTGCTGAGTTCTTCAAGGCTAAAATCAACACCATCCGACAAAACATTGTATCCTCCAATCTCAAACCCACTTTGGCTCCTTTGGCATCGGACCCACCTACCGGTCAGACCTACTCTCCCCCTATGAACCTAAATGGTATCGGACCCACCTACCGGTCAGACCTACTCTCCCCCTATGAACCTAAATGGTATCGGACCCACCTACCGGTCAGACCTACTCTCCCCCTATGAACCTAAATGGTATCGGACCCACCTACCGGTCAGACCTACTCTCCCCCTATGAACCTTAATGGCATCGGACCCACCTACCGGTCAGACCTACTCTCCCCCTATGAACCTAAATGGTATCGGACCCACCTACCGGTCAGACCTACTCTCCCCCTATGAACCTAAATGGCATCGGACCCACCTACCGGTCAGACCTACTCTCCCCCTATGAACCTAAATGGTATCGGACCCACCTACCGGTCAGACCTACTCTCCCCCTATGAACCTAAATGGTATCGGACCCACCTACCGGTCAGACCTACTCTCCCCCTATGAACCTAAATGGCATCGGACCCACCTACCGGTCAGACCTACTCTCCCCCTATGAACCTAAATGGTATCGGACCCACCTACCGGTCAGACCTACTCTCCCCCTATGAACCTAAATGGTATCGGACCCACCTACCGGTCAGACCTACTCTCCCCCTATGAACCTAAATGGCATCGGACCCACCTACCGGTCAGACCTACTCTCCCCCTATGAACCTCCATGCACCCCATGTTCAAACCACGCCAAACTCCTCCATGACCAGGATCCGCACAACGGGGGACCGGGCCTTTGCCTCCTATGCACCACGCCTATGGAACTCCCCTCCTGATCATCTCAGGGCTGTTCAGACTGTTGGGGTTTTTAAAGCTGGCCTTAAGACTCATCTCTATCAGCTGGCCTGCCATTATAGCCTTCCTCCTAGACTTTGATTGTTGCTTTCATGATATGGTTAGATAAATGTATAGATATTTTTTTTTTTACGCACTTTGACATTATTCTTGTATAACGAAAAGCACTTAACAAATGTAATACATTAGTATTATTATTATTATTATTATTATTATTATTATTAACATTCTTAACAGGGCGTTGGGCCACCACCAGCCAAAACAGCTCCTTGGTATAGATTCTACAAGCGTCTGGAACTCTATTGGAGGGATGCGACACCGTTCTTCCACCAGAAATTCCATCATTTGCCGTTTTGTTGATGGTGGGGGGGGAAATGCCGTCTCAGGTGCTGCTATTCAATTGGGTTGCGATCTGGTGACTGAGACGGCCATGGCATGTGGTTTAAATTGTTTTCATGCTCATCAAACCATTCAGTGACCACTCGTGCCCTGTGGATGGGGGCATTGTCATCCTATGGGGGCATTGCCATGGTAGCCAAAATAATATCCTGCAGAGCATTTTTATGCATGACCCTAAGCATGATGGGATGTTAATTGCTTAATTAACTCAGGAACCACACCTGTGTGGAAGCACCTGCTTTCAATATATTTTGTATCCCTCATTTACTAAAGCGTTTCTATACACTGAACAAAAATATAAACGCAACATGTAAAGTGTTCGTCCCATGTTTCGTGAGCTAAAATAAAAGATCCCAGAAATGTTCCGATATGCACAAAAAAGTTATTTCACTCAAATTTTGTGGACAAATTTGTTTACATCCCTGTTAGTGAGCATTTCTCCTTTGCCAAGATAATCCATCCACCTGACAGGTGTGGCATATCAAATAACGGATTAAACAATATCATCACAGGTGCACCTTGTGCTGGGGACAATAAAAGGCCACTCTAAAATGTGCAGTTTTGTCACACAACACAATGCCACAGATGTCTCAGGTTTTGAGGGAGCGTGCAATTGGCCAGAGAATTGAATGTTAATTTCTCTTCCATAAGCCACCTCCAACGTCGTTTTAGAGAACTTGGCAGTATGTCCAACCGGCCTCACAACCGCAGACCACATGTATGGCGTCGTGTGGGTTAGCGTTTTGCTGATGTCAACATTGTGAACGGAGTGCACCATGGTGGCGGTGGGGTTATGGTATGGGCAGGCGTAAGCTACGAACAACGAACACAATTGCATTTTATCGATGGCAATTTGAATGCACAGAGATACCGTGACGAGATCCTGAGGCCCGTTGTCGTGCCATTCATTCATTCGCCGCCATCACCTCATCTTTCAGCATGATAATGCACGGCCCCATGCCGCAAGGATCTGTACACAATTCCTGGAAGCTGAAAATGTCCCAGTTCTTCCATGGCCTGCATACTCAGACATGTCACCCATTGAGCATGTTTGGGATGCTCTGGATCGACGTGTACGACAGCGTGTTCAAGTTCCCGCCAATATCCAGCAACTTCGCACAGGCATTGAAGAGGAGTGGGACAACATTCCACAGGCCACAATCAACAGCCTGATCAACTCTTTGCGAAGGAGATGTGTCACGCTGCATGAGGCAAATGGTAGTCACACCAGATACTGACTGGTTTTTAAATCCCCTACCTTTTGTTATGGTATCTGTGACCAACAGATGCATATCTGTATTCCCAGTCATGTGAAATCAATAGATTAGGACCTAATGAATTCATTTCAATTGACGGATTTCCTTATATAAACTGTAATTCAATAAAATCTTTAAAATTGTTGCATGTTGCGTTTATATTTTTGTTCAATGTATTATTCAGTATATCTTCCACATCTCCCTACCTTTTCCTTAATATCTCTTTCTTTCTTTCTTTCTTTCTTTCTTTCTTTCTTTCTTTCTTTCTTTCTTTCTTTCTTTCTTTCTTTCTTTCTTTCTTTCTTTCTTTCTTTCTTTCTTTCTTTCTTTCTTTCTTTCTTTCTTTCTTTCTTTCTTTCTTTCTTTCTTTCTTTCTTTCTTTCTTTCTTTCTTTCTTTCTTTCTCTTCTCTCTCTCTCTCTCTCTCTCTCCCCACTCTCTCCATCCCTGTCTCTAAAAGCTGTGTCATCAGGATGATGCTGTCTCTCCATCCCTGTCTCTAAAAGCTGTGTCATCAGGATGATGCTGTCCCCTCCATCCCTGTCTCTAAAAGCTGTGTCATCAGGATGATGCTGTCTCTCCATCCCTGTCTCTAAAAGCTGTGTCATCAGGATGATGCTGTCTCTCCATCCTGTCTCTAAAAGCTGTGTCATCAGGATGATGCTGTCTCTCATCCCTGTCTCTAAAAGCTGTGTCATCAGGATGATGCTGTCTCTCCATTCCTGTCTCTAAAAGCTGTGTCATCAGGATGATGCTGTCTCTCCATCCCTGTCTCTAAAAGCTGTGTCATCAGGATGATGCTGTCTCTCTAGCCTTTCTCTATTTTTCCATCCTTTCCAGCTCTGTGAAATGCTTTGTATTTCTCCTCTGTGTATTCCTCTCCCTTCTTGCTTGATAACCCCCCCCCCCCCCCCTCTCTCTCTCTCTCTCTCCCTCTCTCTATCCCCAAATCAGAGAAGACAGAAAAGGAGAGAAAGAGTGAAAGGGGACAGCAGGGTCAGCAACACCCCCCCCCCCCCCTCCCTCCCTCCGTCTCTCCCTCTCTCTCCCTCCCTCTCTCCTCTCCTGCCATCTGCAATCAGATTGTTAGCATGTCAACTCAATCTGTTAGGATCCCTGGAGTGGTGCTTTGTCAAGCGTCCCGTCCCCCCCCGTCCCCCCCCCCGTCCCCGCTCTCTCTTTCTCTCTCTCTCTCTCTCTCTCTCTCTCTCTCTCTCTCTCTTCTCTCTCTCTCTCTCTCTCTCTCTCTCTCTCTCTCTCTTGCTCTCTCTCTGTCTCTCTCAAGTGGCGCTCCGTCAAGTGTGAGGACTGGAGGAGCCTCATGACCAGCCGACCTGCCGGATGTCCCTTAACAACCAGTCAGCAAGTCACTCAGCCCAGCCTGCTCAGGAGACAGGTCGCTGGGGCCTCTCTGTCACCCCCGCCGCCCCCCTTCCCTTTCTTTCTCTCTCTTTCTTTCACTCTCTCTCTTTTTCTCTCCTTCCTTTCTCTCTCTCTCTCTCTCTGTCCCTGTAATTTTGTTATTCTTCTTTTTTACACTGAGACATGTCATGTCAGCCCAGCTCCTCAGTGACATGTCTTCTCTGACCCGTCAACACAGAGACCATAAAACGGACAGAGCTGAAGGGCAGGGAGGAACCTTTATTTGTCTCTGACCTGACCTCTGTGAACCCTGCATGAGTAGGAGGAGGAGGAAGGAGGAGGAAGGAGGGGTGGGGAAGTAGGAGAAGGTGGAGGAGGAGGAGGAGGAGAAGAAGAAGAAGAAGAAGAAGAAGAAGAAGAAGAAGAAGAAGAAGAAGAAGAAGAAGAAGAAGAAGACGAAGAAGAAGAAGAAGAAGAAGAAGAAGAAGAAGAAGAAGAAGAAGGAGAAGAGGAGGAGGAGGAGAGAAGAAGGAGGAGGAGAGGAGGAGGAGGAGGGATAGGAGAGGAGGAGGAGGAGGAGGAGAAGAAGGGGAGGAGGGGAGGAGAAGGAGGAGGAGGAGAGGAGGAGGAGGAGGAGGAGGAGGAGGAGGAGGAGGAGGAGGAGGAGAGGAGGAGGAGGAGGAGGAGGAGGAGAGAAGGAGAAGGAGGAGGAGGAGAAGAAGGAGGAGGAGGAGAAGAAGGAGAAGGAGGAGAAGGAGGAGGAGGAGGATAGGAGGAGGAGGAGGAGAGGAGGAGGAGGAGGGGGAGGAGAAGGAGAAGAAGAAGAAGAAGAAGAAGAAGAAGAAAGGAGAAGGAGGAGGAGGAGAGAAGAAGGAGAAGGAGGAGAAGGAGGAGGAGGAGGATAGGAGGAGGAGGAGGAGAGGAGGAGGAGGGGAGGAGAAGGAGGGAGGAGGAGAGAAGAAGGAGAAGGAGGAGAAGGAGGAGGAGGAGGATAGGAGGAGGAGGAGGAGGAGAGGAGGAGAGGAGGAGGAGGAGGAGGAGGGGAGGAGGAGGAGGAGGAGGAGGAGGAGGAGGAGGAGGAGGAGGGATAGGAGGAGGAAGGGAGGAGGAGGGTAGGAGGAGGAGGAGGAGGATAGGAGGAGGAGGGGAGGAGAAAGGAGGAGGGAGGAATAGGAGGAGGAGGAGGAGGAGGAGGAGGGAGGAGGAGGAGGAGGGAGGAGGAGGAGGAGGAGGAGGAGGAGGAGGAGGAGGAGGAGGACAGACAGATGGCGCAGCTCTGTCTCTTTGCAGTACGACAGTGTGGCCACTAGATGACACCCTGAGATAGCCCGCGTTTTATTGATTTATTAAAATGATGTTATGAACAGTGATATCATAATTAGTTCTTAGCCACAAAAATAACCCCTCCCTGGAGTTTAATTGGTACAGAGGGATTTGTGTTCATGATATCAGCTAGCCTCAATGCCCCATGTAGGCTAGACCATATAGTATAGTATAGTATAGTATATTATAAACTGGGTGGTTCGAGCCCTGAATGCTGATTCGCTGAGAGCCATGGTATATCAGACTGTATACCATGGGTGTGACAAAACTTTTATTTTTACTGCTCTAATTACGTTGGTAACCAGTTTATAATAGCAATAATGCACCTCGGTGGTTTGTGGTATATGGCCAATATATCACAGCTAAGGGCTGTGTCCAGGCACTCCACATTGCGTCGTGCTTAAGAACAGCCCTTAGCCTTTGCTATATTGGTATATTGGCCATATACCACACCTCCTCAGGCCTTATTGCTTAAGTATAATATAGTATAGTATAGTATAATATAGTATAGTGTAGTATAATGTAGTATAATGTAGTATAATGTAGTATAATATAATATAGTATAGTATAATATAGTATATTATTATACTGTACAGTATAATACAGTATAGTTTAATGGAGTATAATATAGTATAGTATAGTATAATGTCGTATAATATAGTATAATATAGTATAAGGTAGTATAATATAGTATAGTATAAGATAGTATAGTATAGTATAATATAGGTGCATTTCTTCTGATGTGGTAGCATATTTGGTCATTTTCTAGAAATATGTGATTGTGTTGAGAAAAATACACACCTCATATTCATGTCTGACAAGATGAGAATTTTTTTTAAAATGTTTGCTGCGTTCATTATACTACGTTGTAGTATAATGTAGTATAATATAATTTAGTATAGTATAATATCGTATATTATAATACAGTACAGTACAATATAGTATAGTTTAATGGAGTATAATATAGTATAGTATAATGTCGTATAATATAGTACAGTAAAGTATAATATAGTATAAGGTAGTATAATATAGTATAGTATAAGATAGTATAGTATAGTATAATATAGTATAGCATAGTATAATGTAGTATAATATAGTACAGTAAAGTATAATATAGTATAATATAAAATAGTGTTGTATTGTATATTATATTATATTATAGTATAGTTTAATGTAGTATAATATAGTATAGTATAATATAGTATAGTATAGTTTAATGTAGTATAATATAGTATAGTATAATGTAGTATCGTATAGTAGCTCAGTGTATTACTGTAGAGTCATATGTGGTGACAGTACTACTAACACCGTAGTACATGATTTATGTCAGTCATTTCATTTTTCTAGCTCCACATTCTTAGCCACTCTCAGAAATTAGACAGAATTAGCCCAAAAAGAGATTGAGAGAGGCTTACTTCAGCCCTGTTTCTGAGGCCACATATTCCTCTAGATTGAGAGACAGAGTCTCTCTAGGATGTAGTCTACTTCAGCCCTGTTTCTGAGGCCACATATTCCTCTAGATTGAGAGAGAGAGTCTCTCTAGGATGTAGTCTACTTCAGCCCTGTTTCTGAAGCCACATCTTCCTCTAGATTGAGAGACAGAGTCTCTCTAGGATGTAGTCTACTTCAGCCCTGTTTCTGAGGCCACATATTCCTCTAGATTGAGAGACAGAGTCTCTCTAGGATGTAGTCTACTTCAGCCCTTTTTCTGAGGCCACATATTCCTCTAGATTGAGAGAGAGAGTCTCTCTAGGATGTAGTCTACTTCAGCCCTGTTTCTGAAGCCACATCTTCCTCTAGATAGCATATAGCGGTTTAGGGAGTATGTGCACTCACTATATTATTGGCTACATTTACGTGGAGTGTTCCAAAGCCTATCATTACCTTAAGGCTTATGGCCTTGGAGTATAGAGAGAGAGGATGCCAGGGATGCTGCTGCTCTCTCTCTCCCGCTCTCTCTCTCCTCTCTTTTCTCTCGAAGAGAATATCTCTCTCCTCCTCTCTCCCCTCTCTCTCTCCGAAGGATCGAGAAGGAAAGAGAGAGAGAAAAGGAGGGAATCCCTTTCTCTCTATCTTTTCTCTCTATCTCTCTCCCCTCTCTCTCTCTCTCTCTCTCCCCTCTCTCCGTCCCTCTCTCCTCTATCTCTCTTCTCTATCCTCTCTAGAGAGTGAGAGAAAAGAGAGGAGAACTCTCTGTCTCTCCTCTCTCTCCTCTCTCTGTTCTCTGCTCTCCTCTCTCTTCTCTCTCTCTCTCTCTCCTCTCTCCCCTCTCTCTTCTCTCCCCTTTCTCATCTCTCTCTCCCCTCTCTCCCCTCTCTCCTCTCTCCCCTCTCTCTCTCTCTCTCTCCTCTCTCTCTCTCTCCTCTCTCTCCTCTCTCTCCTCTCTTCTCTCTCTCTCCCTCTCTTCTCTCTCTCTCCCCTCTCTCTCTCCTCTCTCTCCCTCTCTCTTCTCTCTCCCCTCTCTCCTCTCTCTCTCCCCTCTCTCTCCTCTCTCCTCTCTCCTCTCTCTCTCTCTCCCCTCTCTCTCTCTTCTCTCCCCTCTCTCCTCTCTCTCGCCCCTCTTTCTCTGTCTTCTCTCTCTCTCTCTCTTCCCTCCCTCCTCCCTCTCTCTTTCTAATCTCTATCCCCTCTCTCCTCTCTTCTTCTTTCTCTCCCCTCTCTTCTCTCGCCCCTCTCTCCCTCTCCCCTCTCTCCCCTCTCTCCTCTCTCTCTCCCCTCTCTCTCTCTCTCTCTCTTCTCTCTCTCTCATCCTCTCCTCTCCTCTCTCCTCCTCTTCTCTCTCTCCTCTCACCTCTCCCTCTCTCTCATCTCTCTCTCCTCCTCTCTCCTCTCTCTCTCTCTCTCACCCTCCTCCCTCTCTCTCTCTCTCCTCTCTCCTCCTCTCTCTCTTCCCTCTCTCTCCCCCTCGCCCTCTCTCTCTCTCTCTCTCTCTCTCTCCCCTCTCTTCTCTCTCTCCCCTCTCTCCTCTCTCTCCCTCTCTCCTCTCTCTCTCTCTCTCTCTCTCTCTTCCCCTCTCTCTCTCTCTCTCTCCCTCTCCCCTCTCCTCTCTCTCCCCTCTCTCCTCTCTCCCCTCTCCTCTCCTCTCCCCTCTCTCTTCTTCTCTCTCTCCCCTCTCTCCTCTCTCGCTCTCTCTCTCCCCTCTCTCCTCTCTCTCTCCCCTCTCTCCTCTCTCTCTTCTCTCCTCTCTCTCCTCTTTCCCCTCTCTCTTCTCTCCCCTCTCTCATCTCTCTCTCCTCTCTCTCGTCTCTCTCCTCTCTCTCCTCTCTCCCCTCTCTCCTCTCTCTCCCCTCTCTTCTCTCTCCCCTCTCTCTCTCTCCCCTCTCTCCTCTCTCTCCCCTCTCTTCTCTCTCTCCCCTCTCTCCTCTCTCCTATCTCTCCATCTCTCTTCTCGCCCCTCTCTCATCTCTCTCTCCCCTCTCTCCTCTCTCTCCTCTCTCCCCTCTCTCTTCTCTCCCCTCTCTCCTCTCTCTCTCCCCTCTCTCCTCTCTTTCCTCTCTTCTCTCTCTCCTCTCCCTCCTCTCCGCTCTTTTATCTCTATCCCCTCTCTCCTCTCTTCTCTCTCTCCCCTCTCTTCTCTCTCTCCCCTCTCCCCTCTCTCCTCTCTCCTCCTCTCTCTCTCCCTCTCTCTCTCTCCTCTCTCTCCTCTCCCTCCTCTCTGCTCTTTTATCTCTATCCCCTCTCTCCTCTCTCCTCTTTCTCTCTCTCCTCTCTCCCCTCTCTAAGTTCTCCTCTCTTCTCTCGCTCCTCTCTGCTCTCTTCTCTCTCTCCTCTCCTCTCCCCTTCCATTCCAAGTCCTTTGTATTTCACCCGTTACCATGGAAAATAATTGAATAGAATTTCAGCCTCATTGTTGCCCAGGTGGTAATGTTATAGTTCCTCCTCCTTCTGGTTTTACTTCCTGGGTTGGACCGCACTGAAGGAATTAATTTTGTCATTATGGGATATTGTGTGTAGAATTTTAAAATGTATTTAATCCATTTAGAATTCAGGCTGTAACAACAACATGTATTTCTGTGCATCTTGGGACAGTATAAAAGTTCAAATGTAAAGCTGAATGTAAAGGTGCATTTCTTCTGAATGTGGTAGCATATTTGGTCATTGTCTAGAAATACGTGATTGTGTAAAGAAAAATACACACCTCATATTTACGTCTGACAAGATGAGAATTATTATTATTTTTTTATGTTTGCTGCGTTCAAATTGTTCAATACATCCTTTGACAAATGCCAATGTCACTGACAAAGAAACAAACTGTTCAACCTCTCACCAAGTGATACTGTGCAGTACAGTACATGTCAATCACCACCCACTCTAGCCTAGAGCTCTGCCCATGCAGTACACTGACTTTTATCCAACCGGATAATGGTGAATATTTTTGGCAAGTTCGGGAATTATAAAAGAAGAAAAAACTGAAAAAAAATAGTTTAAAAAAAAATATCTGAAAATTGCCAAATAAATATTTCCACACAACCCTGGTTATACCACGTCTGGTATAAAAGACGTTTGACTATAAACCAACGCTAGCATGGTAATATGTCATATGTCATCTCTAGTCATGTAATGGTACCGCTACCTATTTGACAGGAGGTTAATGCTCATCATCCTGAAATATGGAGTTGGGAAAAGGTTACGTCTGACAAATGCACGAGTTGTGGAAATTAAACGGCAGTATTTATGCAAAAAGCCTGCGCATCCCGGGTGCTTCAGAGCTTAAGCCGTCCCAAATCCTTTCCCATTCTCCAGGATCCTGCATGTAAAGCAATCCATTAGTGTCAGGGTAGAGAGAGAGGAGAGAGAGAGGAGAGAGAGAGAGAGAGGAGAGAGAGAGAGAGAGAGAGAGAGAGAGAGAGAGAGAGAGACTGCTGTGGGATTTGAAGTGGACACCTGTCCATTAAGAAGAAGCGTTTCAACCCATTGCAGGCAGCTCATCTCTGAAATTATTTGCCAGAATTAAATTCAGCCCAAATGTAATGGAATTCATATTTATGTGTTTCTCCCTTTTCTGTATGGATCAAAAAATGGCATCCTTTTTATCACTTTAAAAAGTGGTTGTAAAATGGGACTGTTGCTAGTTTTGCAATAAGTTAGTAGCGTCTACAATTTACAGAGAGTAGCTAGGTTTCCATGCAATTGGCGACAGATTTTCATGCAAATATTCAAAAATCTGCATAAAAACAACATGCAAATGTTCCCTGCAGAGGGGTGTTTCCATTCAAATTGATTTGTTGCAGATCAAAGGCTGTGCGTGATAACGTAATGCACATACAAATAACCTTTGCGGGTTAAATTCCAGTTAAATGGGTTTCCTTCCTTAGCATTTTCAACTCTACTAATGTTTTTTCAGTAAAATATAATTTTTTCAGTAAATATAAAAATGTTTTTTTCAGTAAAATAATGTTTTTTTTCAGTAAAAATAATGTTTTTTCAGTAAAATATAATGTTTTTTTCAGTAAAATAATGTTTTTTTCAGTAAAATATTATGTTTTTTTCAGTAAAATACTGTTTTTTTCAGTAAAATATTATGTTTTTTTCAGTAAAATAATGTTTTTTTCAGTAAAAGTGCATATCGACCAGGAAGCTAAAAAGAAGGCAGCCATGAATAAATATACCGACACAGAAGCTTTGAAGAAAATACTGGAGTCGGACTCGGATCAGGGGAGGATTTCGACTCGGCTGACGAAGCTTTCTAGAAAGATTGGATCCACTTTTAGATCTAGTGGAGGATGCAGAGCTACACGCGCCCCCTGTAGCTCAGTTGGTAGAGCATAGCGTTTGCAACGCCAGGGTTGTGGGTTCGATTCCCACGTGGGGCCAGTATGAAAAAAAACCACACAAAAAAGGCACGCACTCACTAAGTGTAAGTCGCTCTAGATAAGAGCGTCTGCTAAATGACTCAAATGTAAAAATGTAAAATTATATAGCGAATGTTTGTGCCCACTCTGGTCTTGGCATGTGCGCTTGCAGATAAAGTATAACCAACCTGATGAGAATAGTACGGACAAAAGAGCGAGATTATTTGTATTTGTCAAACGGCATCGATCATCATAACACCCTCGATATGTATTGAAAAGAGCATCAAGCTAATCACTGTGCACTTTCACCACCCTGCGAAGTTCATCATAACCCACTGGGTAAAAACATGGTTGCATCGATGTTGTTTTCACGTCATTTCAACCCAAAAAATTCAATGTGATGACGTTGAATCAACGTGGGAAAATGATTGGATTTACAAAAAGTCATCAAGGTAAGATCTTTTTTTTTTTTTTTTTCACATAACTTTTAAACTAAATATTATGTTGATTTCATGTTGAATTCACATTAGTTGACAACGCAACCAAATGTAAATCAAACATAGATGTTGAACTGATGTCTATGCCCAGTGGGAACGCCTCGGTCACACCTGCAGCGTCATTGCGCAAAATGGTACACAACATAATCTGGATATGTGTGCAACAAAAGTTCAACATTCACCTTCTGCTACCTTTTCTGTCAAGCCGTCTACGCGTACAGTTTTGATGCATATGTTGGATAAATCCAACGTATGCACCACACAGAACGCACTGCAACTGCCTCTGCAACGCAATGCTCCAAGGCAACGCAGCGTTCCATTGGAAAACCTTCTGGTGTACGCGACCCTGTGGGTGTGATCGCAATGACCCCGTGGGTGTGATCGCAATGACCCCGTGGGTGTGATCGCAATAACCCTGTAGGTGTGATTGAGGCGTGACTTATTTCACCTGTAGCCTAATAAACTGCATGGTTTCCTGAGTCGTAGTGGGAGGACCAGACGACACATCATCCTATGACTCCAAGTTTACTTTGTTGATTATTTCAATATCTGCAACATAAAGACCGTTTCCACCGCCATTTCTCCCATCTTTTCTAGAGTATTTTTCTTTATAGACATTTGGAAAGTTTACCTACACATTATTTTATTTTTTTCCATCAGGCCTGTCGTGACATTTTTTATCAGACATGTGCTTTATTTGCATAAAAGGGTTGGACGGAAAGCTGGTTACTGTCTTGATAATGATACGTTCAAATGTAGTATATTTGTTTTAAATGCTATAGGTTGGCTTCACAATATCCTTGGTTGTTTTTCTGCTTAGAGTATTTACAGTACATGTCCTTGGTAGTTTTTCTGTTTGGAGTATTTACAGTACATGTCCTTGGTAGTTTTCCTGTTTGGAGTATTTACAGTACATGTCCTTGGTTTTTCTGTTTTGAGTATTTACAGTACATGTCTTGGTAGTTTTTCCTGTTTGGAGTATTTACAGTACATGTCCTTGGTAGTTTTTCTGTTTGGAGTATTTACAGTACATGTCCTTGGTAGTTTTTCTGTTTGGAGTATTTACAGTACATGTCCTTGGTAGTTTTTCCTGTTTTGAGTATTTACAGTACATGTCCTTGGTAGTTTTCTTGTTTGGAGTATTTACAGTACATGTCCTTGGTAGTTTTTCTGTTTGGAGTATTTACAGTACATGTCCTTGGTAGTTTTTCTGTTTGGAGTATTTACAGTACATGTCCTTGGTAGTTTTTCTGTTTGGAGTATTTACAGTACATGTCCTTGGTAGTTTTCCTGTTTTTAGTATTTACGTTGTCTTCATGATAGGAACATAAACAACACGTTTTTATTTGCAGTGTTTTATTAATGTCATGTCATGTTAATGTTAATGACTTATTTCATAATAAAACCTCTGCTTTTGAACAAATCATTCATATACAGTAACTCTCAACAGAGGGCAAGATATGAAGCGACCCACTGGGCAAAAACTGGTTGAATGAGGTTGTTTCCACTTTATTTTCAAGAAATAAATTCTATTTGGTGACGTTGAATCAAGGTGGAACTGATTGGAGTTGAAAAAAGTCATGAACATAAAGGGAATTTCATATTTTCTTCACCCAACTTTTAACCTAAATTCAATAACATGGTGATTTTTTTGGGGGGGGGAGGGGGGTTGATTTCACATTGAATTCCCGTTAGTTGACAACTCAACCAAATGTACAATTAAATGTTGACCTGACGTCTTTGCCCAGTTGGGAACCATCGAACATTGTTTGGTTTTTATATTAGCACGTCTTCTAGCAGTGTATCTGACCTTCTTCTATGTTCTCCTGATCTACAGTCAACAGCCTGAGGGGACATGTTATAGCTAGCTATGGGAGCGGAGGTAGGAAAGGTAGCTTCCTACCTCCTCATGTTTCCATATTAATCAGACACAGCGACTGTCACAGGACATCTAGGTACATTCACTATCCACAGCCTCCTCTCCATGGCTGCGTCCCAAATGCCACCCTTATTCCCTATATAGTGCACTACTTTTTTTTTTTTTACCAGAGCTCATAGGGTGGTAGCGCACCATAGAGCGAATAGGGTGCCATTTGGGATGCAGACCATGGCTGGGTGTCAGCTTACCACAGCCAAATCAGACAGGAGGACAGAGAGGTGGACGATAAGATCAGGACGATGGGTAGAAGAGTCAGCGTCCCAAATGGCCCCCTATCCCCTATTTAGTGCACTACTTTTGACCAGGGCCAATTTGGGAATATAGGGTGCCATTAGGGACGCGTATACAGACTCCTGATCCCTGGCTACCAGACCAGGCTGAGCAGAGGGCTGAGGGGGCTTTCTACAGACACATTATACCAATGAGGTTTAGGCTTAAAGGCCCTCGTTGCTGATGAACCAACACTAAGGGAAGAAAGCCAGTCATAGGACAGGAGCTCAGTCCTTGAAATTAATTAGACTACGCTACCGTCACCAGTATGCCAAGTTATCCTGTTTAGACCAGTCTGAATGCTGCTAACACTAGCCTGTTTATACCAGCCTGAATAATGCTAACACTAGCCTGTTTAGACCAGCCTGAATGCTGCTAACACTAAAGAGCACAGGTTAGCCTGTTTAGAGCAGCCTGAATGCTGCTAACACTAGCCTGTTTAGACCAGCCTGAATGCTGCTAACACTAAAGAGCACAGGTTAGCCTGTTTAGACCAGCCTGAATACTGCTAACACTAAAGAGCACAGGTTAGCCTGTTTAGACCAGCCTGAATGCTGCTAACACTAAAGAGCACAAGTTAACCTGTTTAAACCAGCCTGAATGCTGCTAACACTAGCCTGTTTAGACCAGCCTGAATGCTGCTACCACTAAAGTGCACAAGTTAGCCTGTTTAAACCAGCCTGAATGCTGATAACACTAGCCTGTTTAAACCAGTTTGAATGCTGCTAACACTAAAGAGCACAAGTTAGCCCATTTAAACCAGCCTGAATGTTGCTAACACTAGCCTGTTTAGACAACCTGAATTCTGCTAACACTAGCCTGTTTAGACCAGCCTGAATGCTGCTAACACTAGCCTGTTTAAACCAGCCTGAATGCTGCTAACACTAGCCTGTTTAGACCAGCCTGAATGCTGCTAACACTAAAGAGCACAAGTTCGCCTGTTTAAACCAGCCTGAATGTTGCTAACACTAAAGAGCAGAAGTTAGCCTGTTTAAACCAGCCTGAATGCTGCTAACACTAGCCTGTTTAGAACAGCCTGAATGCTGCTAACACTAAAGAGCACAAGTTAGCCTGTTTAGACCAGCCTGAATGCTGCTAACACTAAAGAGCACAAGTTCACCTGTTTAAACCAGCCTTAATGCTGATAACACTAGCCTGTTTAAACCAGCCTGAAAGCTGCACACACTAAAGAGCAGAAACTAGCCTGTTTAAGCTATTTACATTTTGGTCATTTAGCAGACTCTCTTATCTAGAGCGACTTACAGTTAGTGAGTGCACACATTTCTTTATACTGGTCCCCCGTGGGAAACGAACCCACAACCCTGGCGTTGCAAGCGCCATGCTCTACCAACTGAGCTACACGGGACTACAGCCTGAATTCTGAAACCAGCCTGAATGCTGCTAACACTAGCCTGTTTAAACCAGCCTGAATGCTGCTAACACTAGCCTGTTTAAACCAGCCTGAATGCTGCTAACACTAAATAGCATGAAGTGGCCGAGAGAGAGAGAAATTGTGAGGTACCAAAGCACTTTCATTGTTCGACCTCTTTTCTGTGTTCAGATGCATGCAGTCGTCGAGCTAGCAACAGTCCTACTACAATACCTCAGCCGTGTGTGTGTTTGTGTGGTTGTGTGTGGTTGTGTGTGTGTCTGTGTGTGTGTGTGTGTGTGTCTCTGTGTATGTGTGTGTGGTTGTATGGTTGTGTGTGTATGTGTGTATGTGTGTGTGCGTGCGTGCGTGTGTAGCCAGGGATGTAGTGGTACATAAAATAGGTGGGGGGAAATCTGCCTCCAACCGGTGCAGGCTTGTTGAGCTTCACACAATCCCAGGATAATTAACAACACCTATTTAACAGAGTGGCTTCTGCCAGGACAGCTGGAGGTTACGGGAGGCAGTAAGATCAGAGCCCTGGTGGCTGGCTGGCTGGTTCTGCTCCCTGGCTGGCTGGCTGGCTGGTTGGTTCTGCTCCCTGGCTGGCTGGTTGGTTCTGCTCCCTGGCTGGCTGGCTGGTTCTGCTCCCTGGCTGGCTGGCTGGTTCTGCTCCCTGGCTGGCTGGCTGGTTCTGCTCCCTGGCTGGCTTATTCTGCTCTCTGGCTGGCTGGCTGGTTCTGCTCTCTGGCTAGCTGGCTGGTTCTGCTCCCTGGCTGGCTGGCTGGTTCTGCTCTCTGGCTAGCTGGCTGGTTCTGCTCCCTGGCTGGCTGGCTGGTTCTGCTCCCTGGCTGGCTTATTCTGCTCTCTGGCTGGCTGACTGGTTGGTTCTGCTCTCTGGCTGGCTGACTGGCTGGATGGTTCTGCTCCCTGGCTGGCTGGCTGGCTGGCTGACTGGCTGGTTCTGTTCTCTGGCTGGCTGGCTGGCTGGTTCTGCTCTCTGGCTGGCTGGTTCTGCTCTCTGGATGGCTGGCTGGTTATGCTTCCTGACTGGCTGGCTTGCTGGTTGGTTCTGCTTTCTGTCTGTCTGGCTGGTTCTGCTCTCTGGCTGGCCCACTTGCTGGTTCTGCTCTCTGGCTGGCTGATTCTGCTCTCTGGCTGGCTGAATGGCTGGTTCTGCTCTCTGGCTGGCTGACTGGTTCTGCTCTCTGGCTGGCTGGCTTGCTGGCTGGCTCACTGGCTGGTTCTGCTCTCTGACTGGTTGGCTGGTTCTGCTCTCTGCCTGGCTGAATGGCTGGTTCTGCTCTCTGGCTGGCTGACTGGCTATGCTCTCTGGCTGGCTGGCTTGCTGGCTGGCTCACTGGCTGTTTGCTCTCTGGCTGGCTGGCTGGTTCTGCTCTCTGGCTGGCTGACTGGCTGGTTCTGCTCTCTGGCTGGCTGGCTGGCTGGCTTGTTCTGCTCTCTGACTGGCTGGTTCTGCTCTCCGGCTGGCTGGCTTGCTGGATGGTTCTGCACTCTGGCTGGCTGGTTCTGCTCCATGGCTGGCTGGCTTGCTGGCTGGTTCTGCCTTCTGGCTGGCTGACTGGCTGAATCTGCTCTCTGGCTGACTTGTTCTGCTCTCTGTCTGGCTGGCTGGCTGGCTGGCTGGCTTGCTGGCTGGCTGGTTCTGCTCTCTGGCTGGCTGGCTGGTTCTGCTCCATGGCTGGCTGGCTGGCTTGCTGGCTGGTTCTGCTCTCTGACTGGCTGGCTGGTTGTGCTCTCTGGCTGGCTGGTTGGCTGTAAGACTGGTTCTTCTCTCTGGTTGGATGGCTGGTCGGCTAGCTGGATGGCTGACTGGCTGGCTGGATGACTGGTAAGATGGCTTGTTGGCTAGATGACTGGTAGGATAGCTGGTTGGCTGGCTGGCTGGTAGGATAGCTGGTTGGCTGGCTGGCTGGTAGGATAGCTGGTTGGCTGGCTGGCTGGTTAGCTGGCTGGGTAGATATTTGTTTGGCTGGGTGGCTGGTTGGCTGATTTGCTGGATGGATGGCTGACCGGCTGGTTTGGGTAGCTGGCTGGCTGGCTGGCTGGCTGGGTGGCTTGCTGGCTGGGTGGCTTGCTGGCTGGGTGGCTTGCTGGCTGTGTGACTGGCTGCCTGATTGTGTGGCTAGCTTGTTGGCTGGCTGGCAGATGGGCTGGCGGGCTGGATGACTGACTGTATGACTACTGGCTGGGTGGCTGGCTGGCTGGCTGGGTGGGTGGGTGGGTGGCTTGTTGGCTGTTTTGCTGGCTGGCTGTCTGGCTGGCTCCTGTCCGGGTTTCAGCTGGCTCTGTAGCCCACAGGATTTGTTTCACCTCTTTGTCTCCTGAGCCTAAGTGAAGTCAGTGGCTGTGGTAGGCACACACTGTGCCACACAAACTGTCCCGGCCCTCTGTCTGGCCCTGCCTCCCTGCCTGGCAGCTTGTTAGCTGATAGAAATGGATTGAGTCCAACTGGATGTGTTTCTGACTGATGTGTTTTTACATGACGCATTGGTCATATTTCCCCTTTGTAATTATTTTGTGTGGTTTGACCTTGATGCGTTCATATTTGTTTTAAGTGCACATATAAGGGTATATGTCGTGTGTCCATTAGGAGTTTGATGTTGGGATGAATATCAAGGCCGTCATAGAAAACATTGGTTCATTTATTAGCAGGTTTTATTCATCTGATTAACCAGCGCCAAAAGGTGCAGGTGCACAAACGCTGTTATCTTCCCGTGCTCAGGAGGAACATGATGGAGCCTTCTTGGTTTTGTGTAGTTTGTTGACCTTCCTCCCCTAGCTGTTGGGAGAGATATAATTCTGTAAAGGCAAGAAGTGCATGCTCGGAGAAAGGTGCTTTGATTCAGTCAGCGGAGGAGTGGAAGGAGTACATTGTGAAAAACACTGCTTGCCCTGTCAGACGCTAGCGGACACCGTTTTGGTTTACACTCCCCTCCAAACAGTTACTTTCAGCCCTATTTAGATCCCAGATTACCCCCCCCCCCCGTACAATCACAAAGTAGTTGGAATGAAAAGGCAACAAATCACCATAGTGACCCTGTGTGTTTTGAGGCAATTTTTTTATTTCTCTAAAAGACCGTGAAAGACAAAGCTCGGACATTTTTTCCCCCCCCAAGCTCGGCCCCCCTCCCCCCACATTTCCCCCCCCCACCCCCCCCCCCCCCCCCCCCCCTCCCCCCCATAGCTAGCTGAGAGAGAGCAGAGAGCCAATAGAGACATTTGTAATGCATGGTAGCTTAACTTTACCTGCCTTTTGGCAGTGTCATGTTAACCCAAGGCTGTGGGAGACTCTCAGTGACCTGCGCTGACTGGCTACGCTGTATCCACTGTTGACTGTATTCTGCCTCAGTAAGCGACAATCCCTCCTCTCTCATCACAGCATAAAGACTAACAGATTGAAGAGTGGGGTTTCCCCTCCCAGCCAATGTTGCCTCTCTCCCTTTGTTCTTCTTTGACAATAGTTCCACATACCCTGCAGCTTGAGTTTCTGTCTTCTTTATTGGTCAGGTATCAGCCTCTATATAACATTCTGCCATTTGTTACTGATTTCACCTAAAAAGGACAATTTGTTACTGAATTCACCAAAAAGGGCCATTTGTTACTGAATTCACCAAAAAGGGCCATTTGTTAACGAATTCACCAAAAAGGGACATTTTTACTGAATTCACCAAAAAGGGCCATTTGTTACTGAACTCACCAAAAAGGGCCATTTGTTACTGAATTCACCTAAAAGGGCAATGTGTTACTGAATTCACCCAAAAAGGGCAATTTGTGTCAAGGGGTGCTGAAGGTGGGTGTGGTGCAGGAATCAAGCGCAGGACGCAGAAGCTCAGTCCAAAAGACTTTAGTGAAATATTCACGGAGTAAATGAGCACAATAAGCCTGGAGGCGAAATAACGGCGCACTAACATGTGCGAAAACCTCTCCAAAACACTGGAGGGAAGTACGTAGCTCAAACACCAAAACAGAAGAGCAATCACACACAAACACAGACACACACAACGAGACTTAAATAGGACACTAACGAGGACTAACTAGACACAGGTGTACAACATCAAGACAAAACCAAACGAACATGAAACATTGATCGGTGGCAGCTAGTACTCCGGGGACGACGACCGCCGAAGCCTGCCCGAACCAGGAGGAGGAGCAGCCTCGGCCGAAACCGTGACAATTTGTTACTGAATTCACCAAAAAGAGCATCTTGCCGGGAGGAGAAAGAGAAGACGGGGTGCCAAGTTGTTGGGAAATGCAGTTAGCTGTTTGCTGTGTGTAGTTTGTCACAATAAAGTTGTTCAGGTAATCTCTTTGGGTTCAGATGTTTGCTGTGTGTAGTTGTCACAATAAAGTTGTTCAGGTAATCTCTTTGGGTTCAGATGTTTGCTGTGTGTAGTTGTCATGGTAATATCATGCTGTGTGTAGTTGTCATGGTAATATCATGCTGTGTGTAGTTGTCATGGTAATCCCATGATGTGTGTAATTACCACGGTAATCTCATGCTGTGTGTAGTTGTCATGGTAATCTCATGCTGTGTGTAGTTGTCATGGTAATCTCATGCCATGTCTTGTTGTCATGGTAATCTCATGCTGTGTGTAGTTGTCATGGTAATTTCAGAGAGGCCACAGAACTATAAACTGTTGTCTGAGTGTGTTGGCAAGTGTATGTGTATGTGTGTGTCTGGGTGTGTGTGTGTCTGTGTGTGTGTGTGTGTGTGTGTCTGGGTGTGTGTGTGTGTGTGGGTGTGTGTGTGTGTGGGTGTGTGTGTGTGTGTGTGTGTGTGTCTGTGTGTGTGTGTGTGTGTGTGTGTCTGGTGTGTGTGTGTGTGTGTGTGTGTCTGTGTGTGTGTGTGTGTGTGTGTGTGTGTGTGTGTGTGTGAAAAAAATTGCCCCTAGCTCTGAGAAACACGAGGTATCTATCTGCTTAGTTTTTTGTACTAATCCAACACTAAGCACACAGCTGGGGGCAGGACTGGGGGCTTCTCCATGTGTTGTCTGGGAGGAGATGCATTTCCTGTCAGTATCTATGATTACAAACCGCTGTTTAAAGAACACTTACCGTATTACCGCGTTATGATGACACACATTGTCTTCTGTTTCACATGTTTCTTTATTAAAGCAAACAACAACACCACCAAGTCAGATCACATGACATGTTTTATATAATCGGATGGATCAGATTGTAAAAATATAAAAATGGTTTTAATCTCAGTTTAGGTATAAAAGGAATATATTTCTCCCATTTTGAGTACTGTAAATATCCATCCCACTCCTTCCTTCTAAATGTGCTAAGTAAGAGCAACATAAGCTATACTGTCTGTAGATGATAATTGTAACATTAAATATCTGTCCCTCTATCCTTCATTCTAAGCATGTTCAGTCAACATGCTACGTAGTGGACACTAGTGACATTAGAGCATATTAATGTTTATGGATATTAAATACACCCTGAAAGTCACAGGAAAGAAACATAATTAAAAACATCCCCCAGAGGTATTTGATTTTTATATCCATGACGACATACTTTTCCCATAAGTCACTGTGGGAAAACCATTCAGCAATAGTTTCCCTGTGACTTCAGTCGGCCAGGACCAAGGGCACTCCGCTGCTCCCCTGCGAGCCGGGTTCCTCTCTAGGTTTCTTGCTTCTACAGTTTTTCATAGCCACTGTGTTTCCGCCTGCAATCAAGTGCAGTGTTGTTTTCTTGCTGACTGAACACAACCTAATTTTCTCAGAGGAAGTCCCAGAGATACAGTGGCTTGCGAAAGTATTCACCCCCCTTGGCATTTTTCTTATTTTGTTGCCTTACAACATGGAATTAAAATGGATTTTTGGGGGGGTTTGTATCATTTGATTTACACAACATGCCTACCACTTTGAACAACTTGAGATAACTATTCACCCCCCCCAAAGTCAATACTTTGTAGAGCCACCTTTTGCAGCAATTACAGCTGCAAGTCACTTGGGATATGTCTCTATAAGCTTAGCACATCTAGCCACTGGGATTTTTGCCCATTCTTCAAGGCAAAACTGCTCCAGCTCCTTCAAGTTGGATGGGTTCAACTGGTGTACAGCAATCTTTAT
>CM072238.1:4448463-4455963 GCA_036851935.1 Coregonus suidteri | reverse complement strand
GGATTTTATATGGCAGTTGGCAACCAACTTTAAGGTGCATTACCGCCACCAACTGGACTGTAGTGTGGACCTTATTCATCTTTCAATCGCCCATGTGAGTATATGCTCTTAAAAACCAATGAGGAGATGGGAGAGGCGGGACTTGCAGCGCGTCAAGCGTCACAAATAGAACCAAGTTCTATTCTAGTGCCTGGCAAACGCTCGCGCACGCTACACGGCCAGTTTGTTCAGCGTGTCAGTCTGGCTACACGGCCAGTTTGTTCAGCGTGTCAGTCTGGCTACACGGCCAGTTTGTTCAGCGTGTCAGTCTGGCTACACGGCCAGTTTGTTCAGCGTGTCAGTCTGGCTACACGGCCAGTTTGTTCAGCGTGTCAGTCTGGCTACACGGCTAGCTGTGGCCGGGAGGGGGGGCAGTGGTTAACACAGAGAGAGATCACTGAGCTGCTGCCCTGAGAATGTCTCTGGTCTGTCTGAACATGGACACCATTCACAGGCATCAGACTACAGGCACAGTGGCGTGTTGGTAGACGTGTGTAGTGAATGGTCCTAAACATTAAGTCATCTAGTACAGACGTTTGCAAATGTATTTCTGTGGCGTTCGTGATCCATAGTTGTGGCTTGACATTGTTAAATTTCTTAGAACATGACAGATCACTTGTATTACATTTAAATATAATAATTATAATTTCACTAAAAACAAAAAACATCTAGAACCTTAACCTTTAGGTGTTCATTGGAAGGCTGGTAGTGACTTTGGCCCCTTGACCCTCAGCTATTTCTCCATAAAAACTCAGCGGTCAGAGCGGCCCTCCATCATATTTAGAGGCAGATTAACACAACACCTAACTGACACAGGGAGGAATAAGCTAGCGCTGCAGGAAAAGGAGAAATTCTTGTGTTTTACGATCCTCTGGCTTTATTTAAAGTTTGGGGGGGTGGGGGGGGGGGGGGTGTACTAAAAGCTTATCTCTTGCTTTCACTGTGGACAACTGGTCTCTACACTGTTGTCTCTCTCTCTGGGGGCACTGCTGTCTCTCTCTCTGGGGGCACTGCTGTCTCTCTCTCTCTGGGGGCACTGCTGTCTCTCTCTCTGGGGGCACTGCTGTCTCTCTCTCTCTGGGGGCACTGCTGTCTCTCTCTCTCTGGGGGCACTGCTGTCTCTCTCTCTGGGGGCACTGCTGTCTCTCTCTCTGGGGGCACTCCTGTCTCTCTCTCTCTGGGGGCACTGCTGTCTCTCTCTCTGGGGCACTGCTGTCTCTCTCTCTGGGGGCACTGCTGTCTCTCTCTCTGGGGCACTGCTGTCTCTCTCTCTGGGGGCACTGCTGTCTCTCTCTCTCTGGGGGCACTGCTGTCTCTCTCTCTGGGGGCACTGCTGTCTCTCTCTCTGGGGGCACTGCTGTCTCTCTCTCTGGGGGCACTGCTGTCTCTCTCTCTCTGGGGGCACTGCTGTCTCTCTCTCTGGGGGCACTGCTGTCTCTCTCTCTGGGGGCACTGCTGTCTCTCTCTCTGGGGGCACTCCTGTCTCTCTCTCTCTGGGGGCACTCCTGTCTCTCTCTCTCTGGGGGCACTGCTGTCTCTCTCTCTCTGGGGGCACTGCTGTCTCTCTCTCTCTGGGGGCACTGCTGTCTCTCTCTCTCTGGGGGCACTGCTGTCTCTCTCTCTCTCTCTCTCTGGGGGCACTGCTGTCTCTCTCTCTCTGGGGGCACTCTAAGTGGCTGTTTGCCTCTCCGGACCATAAACAGATGACCTGATTTGCTTAGAATGAGAGCAAATCAACAAAACAGCCCTGGATAGGCAGGGATGGGCAACGTTGATGGGTTGGGGAGCACAAAAAAATCTGAAGTCATCATGAGGGGCCACAGTGGCTCACAGGTCTGAATTCATCATGAGGGGCCACAGTGGTTAGCAGGTCTGAAGTCATCATGAGGGGCCACAGTGGCTCACAGGTCTGAAGTCATCATGAGGGGCCACAGTGGCTCACAGGTCTGAATTCATCATGAGGGGCCACAGTGGTTAGCAGGTCTGAATTCATCATGAGGGGCCACAGTGGCTCACAGGTCTGAAGTCATCATGAGGGGCCACAGTGGCTCGCAGGTCTGAAGTCATCATGAGGGGCCACAGTGGCTCACAGGTCTGAAGTCATCATGAGGGGCCACAGTGGCTCGCAGGTCTGAAGTCATCATGAGGGGCCACAGTGGCTCACAGGTCTGAAGTCATCATGAGGGGCCTCAGTGGCTCGCAGGTCTGAAGTCATCATGAGGGGCCACAGTGGCTCGCAGGTCTGAAGTCATCATGAGGGGCCACAGTGGCTCGCAGGTCTGAAGTCATCATGAGGGCCCTCTGTGGCTCGCATGTCTGAAGTCATCATGAGGGGCCTCTGTGGCTCGCAGGTCTGAAGTCATCATGAGGGGCCACAGTGGCTCGCAGGTCTGAAGTCATCATGAGGGCCCTCTGTGGCTCGCAGGTCTGAAGTCATCATGAGGGCCCTCTGTGGCTCGCAGGTCTGTGTACACACATCCATACCCACACATGCAGTCAGAGCCGGCCCTAGACTTTTGGGGGCCCTACGGGACATTTTATTGCCCCCCCCCAAAAAAAAATAAATAAATAAATAAATCTACTCATTTTGTTATGGGGCGTAACATTTTTTATCAGGTTTACAGAAAATGTTCTGCAATTCTACACATTTTGCCATAGTATGGAGAGAAATGTTTGCCATTTTTTTATAAGATATGTGAGTGATACTGACTAACAAAATCAATGGGGGCCCCCCTGTTGGTAATTCGCACAGGGTTAGATCAGAGGTCACAGGGTTAGATCAGAAGTCACAGGGTTAGATCAGAGGTCACAATGTTATGACAGGGGTCACAGGGTTATGATAGAGGTCACACAGGGTTAAGTTAAGGGTCAAAGGGTTATGATAGAGGTCATACAGGGTTATGTCAGGGGTCACATGAGTTATGTCAGGGGTCACAGGGTTATGACAGGGGCCACAGGGTTATGTCAGGGGCCACAGGGTTATGTCAGGGGCCACAGGGTTATAATAGAGGTCACACAGGGTTATGTTAAGGGTCAAAGGGTTATGATAGAGGTCATACAGGGTTATGTCAGGGGTCACATGGGTTATGTCAGGGGCCACAGGGTTATGACAGGGATCACAGGGTTATGACAGGGGTCACAGGGTTATGACAGGGGTCACAGGGTTATGTCAGGTGTCACAGGGTTATGACAGGGGTCACAGGGTTATGACAGGGGTCACAGGGTTATGTCAGGTGTCACAGGGTTATGACAGGGGTCACAGGGTTATGACAGGGGTCACAGGGTTATGACATGGGCCACAGGGTTATGACAGGGGTCACAGGGTTATGACAGGGGTCACAGGGTTATGTCAAAGATCACACAGGGTTATGTCAGGGGTCACAGGGTTATGACAGGGGTCACAGGGTTATGACAGGGGTCACAGGGTTATGTTACAGGGGTCACAGGGTTATGACAGGGGTCACAGGGTTATGACAGGGGTCACAGGGTTATGTTACAGGGGTCACAGGCTTATGTTACAGGGGTCACAGTGTTATGTTACAGGGGTCACAGTGTTATGTCAGGGATCACAGGGTTATGTTACAGGGGTCACAGGGTTATGTCAGGGGTCACAGGGTTATGTTACAGGGCAAGCTAGTTAAGGCCCCCTTTTTTATATAGGTGGGTCTGTTGGGCTGAATTAAGGGCTGAATTAGGGCTGAATTAGGGCTGAATTAGGGCTGAATTAGGGCTGAATTAGGGCTGAATTAGGGCTGAATTAGGGCTGAATTAGGGCTGTAACGATCGATACCAGTATCGCAATATTTTTCCATGGCAAAAAAACAAAACACGAAGCAGACTTTTGGTCCTTTAAAAACCTGCTGTATGTGAATGGTTGTGTGCTACAGCTTGGATAATAAATAAATGTGACTCTGGATGACAACATGATGTTCGTTTCCAACATGAAGGCTGTTTTCCTAAAGAAGTTAAATCCGCTTTGTGTTTTGTTTCCTTGCTACGATACTAAGGAGTATGGCGATACTGGTATGTTCCCGGCCCTACTTACTGACTGACTGGCTGGTTGACTGGCTAGCTGGCCCTAGCCTGAATGTCTTCCCCCTGATCACGTGGAGAAACCCAATGAGAATTCACGTCTAATCAGCTCACTGTAAAAACAACTAATTAGCCCCTGCGGCTCCCTAACGATGTGTTGACAAACACAGAGGATAAGGCCTTCAAGCAAATAAGCAGCGGGAGTTGCCATTTTTCCTGCCTTGTTATCTGGCCCAGCTAGGACAAAGGGGTGATTGGAAACTGTTGTGTTAGAGAAACGTAAACAAGGTTTGGTAAAGACGAAACAGCGTGGCTTGATGTCTTGCTCAACACCAACCAGTGTAGTCATACAGTTCACTATGGGAGGGAAATAACTAAATATTCCCAATGCTATACATTCCTAATTCAAGGTTTCATCAAAACATCAAAAAGTCAAAATCACAACAAAGTATACTAGAGACATAATACTAGAGACATAAAAGTGTAACTTTCACAAATGATTAGTGTGTCGATTTACAACTGAGGTGTATCAAACCCTGCATTTATAAAAACCCTCTGAAGTACCGCTACGTGTGACATTAGCCAGTAAACCTCTGTGCCCCCAGCAGGCTGAGGAGGAGAATACCAAGTGGTAATTGACAGCAGCTGGGGTTGTGCAGCTTCCCAAACAGCTTCCCAAGCAGCTGAACTGAAGGACGATATCGACCATCACTCGCTCTGTAAAACATTAATGTCAGTCCGTGTGGGAATGTTACCAACTGTTATGATTCATAGCTAGCTAGCTAGCTAGCACCTCATATTGTGGCTGTGCATGTCTGCCACATTTCAAGTTAGTCAGCTACCGCCTGCATGGCAGCTATAGTTCTGTGTGTCTGTCTTGCTCTCTTGCTCTCTAGGAGAAGACAGACACAGGCTCAGGTTGGAGTTGGTCTTCCGTCCGTCCGTACTACAAAAAAAAAATCCACATCAAAGCGGGAAGTGCTTCGTCATCCTACGAAAGTGGAGGGACCATTAAACGTGAAGTGTTCCTGAACCACCCACGTTTTTATTAGTTTGGCCGTTCCACTGGGTCCAGTTTTATTAGTTTGGCCATTCCACTGGGGCCAGTTTTATTCGTTTGGCCATTCCACTGGGGCCAGTTTTATTCGTTTGGCCGCTCAGTCTTATGGCTTGGGGGTAGAAGCTGTTAAGGAGCCTTTTGACACATATATAACATTGCCTATTCCAGTTACTAATAAGCATGCACCCATGAAGAAAATGACTGTAAAAACAGTTAAATCCCCATGGATTGATGAGGAATTGAAAAATTGTATGGTTGAGAGGGATGAGGCAAAAGGAATGGCAAATAAGTCTGGCTGCACAACTGATTGGCAAAAGTACTGCAAATTGAGAAATCATGTGACTAAACTGAATAAAAAGAAGAAGAAACTACACTATGAAACAAAGATAAATGACATCAAGAATGATAGTAAAAAGCTTTGGAGCACCTTAAATGAAATTTTGGGCAAAAAGGCAAACTCAGCTCCATCATTCATTGAATCAGATGGCTCATTCATCACAAAAGTCACTGATATTGCCAATTACTTTAATGATTTTTTCATTGACAAGATTAGCAAACATAGGCATGACATGCCAGCAATAAACACTGACACTACACATCCAAGTATAACTGATCAAATTATGAAAGACAAGCACTGTCACTTTGAATTCCTTAAAGTGAGTGTGGAAGAAGTGAAAAAATTATTGTTGTCTATCAACAATGACAAGCCACTGGAGGCTGACAACTTGGATGGAAAATTACTGAGGATAATAGTGGATGATATTGCCACTCCTATTTGCCATATCTTCAATCTAAGCCTACTAGAAAATGTGTGCGCTGTGGCCTGGAGGGAAGCAAAATTAATTCCGCTACACAAGAATAGTAAAGCACCCTTTACTGGCTCAAATAGCTGACCAATCAGCCTGTTACCAACCCTTAGTAAACTTTTGGAAAATAATTGTTTGACCAGATAATGCTATTTTACTGTAAACACATTGACAACAGACTTACAGCACAGTTGTAGGTAAGGACATTCAACAATCACAGCACTTACACAAATGACTGATGATTTGCTGAGAGAAATTGATGCTAAAAAGATTGTGGGAGCTGTTTTGTTAAACTTCAGTGCGGCTTTTGACATTATCGATCATAGTCTGCTGATGGAAAAAACGTATGTGTTATGGCTTTACACCCCCTCCTATATTGTGGATATAGAGTTACCTGTCTAACATAACACAGAGGGTGTTCTTTAATGGAAGCCCAACATAAACCATTTGGAATCAGGAGTTCCCCAGGGCAGCTGTCTCAGCCCCTTACTTTTTTAAATATTTACTAATGACATGCCACTGACCTTGCTGTGCTATAAATGTAGTGGTCCTCTGTAGCTCAGCTGGTAGAGCACGGCGCTTGTAACGCCAGGGTAGTGGGTTCGATCCCCGGCACCACCCCATACACAAAAAAATGTATGCACTCATGACTGTAAGTCGCTTTGGATAAAAGCGTCTGCTAAATGGCATATTATTATATTATGCCACTGGCCTTGAGTAAAGCCAGAGTGTCTATGTATGCGGATGACTCAACACTATACACGTCAGCTACTACAGCGAGTGAATTCACCGCAACACTTAGTTTCAGAATGGCTGGCAAGGAATACATTTGTCCTAAATATTTCAAAAACTAAGAGCATTGTATTTGGGACAAATCATTCACTAAACCCTACCTCAACTGAATCTTGTAATAAATAATGTGGAAATTGAGCAAGTTGAGGTGACTAAATTGCTTGGAGTAACCCTGGATTGTAAACTGTCAAAACATATTGATACAACAGTAGCTAAGATAGGGAGAAGTCTGTCCATAATAAAGTGCTGCTCTGCATTCTTAACAACACTATCAACAAGGTAGGTCCTACAGGCCCTAGTTTTGTTGCATCTGGACTACTGTTCAGTCGTGTGGTTAGGTGTCACAAAGAGGGACCTCGGAAAATTACAACTGGCCCAGAACAGGGCAGCACGGCTGGCCCTTAAATGTACACGGAGAGCTAACATTAATGACATGCATGTAAATCTCTGATGGCTCAAAGTGGAGGAGAGATTGACTTCATCACTACTTGTTTTTGTAAGAAGTATTGACATGCTGAATGCACCAAGGTGTCTGTTTAAACTACTAGCACACAGCTTGGACACCCATGCATACCCCACAAGACATGCCACCAGAGGTCTCTTCACAGTCCCCAAGTCCAGATCAGACTATGGGAGGCGCACAGTACTACATAGAGCCATTGCATCAGGTAACTGATGCAAGCAGTAGAATCGGATTTAAAAAAACAGATAAAAATACACCTTATGGAACAGCAGGGACTGTGAAGAGACACACACAAGCACAGACACACA
>CM072238.1:4358463-4443463 GCA_036851935.1 Coregonus suidteri | reverse complement strand
ATAGCCAGGGGAACACTCCAACACTCAGACACCATTTACAGATAGCCAGGGGAACACTCCAACACTCAGACATCATTTACAGATAGCCAGGGGAACACTCCAACACTCAGACACCATTTACAGATAGCCAGGGGAACACTCCAACACTCAGACATCATTTACAGATAGCCAGGGGAGCCTCCAACACTCAGACATCATTTACAGATAGCCAGGGGAACACTCCAACGCTGTCAGCCAGCATTTACAGATAGCCCGGGGGTTCACTCCAACACTCAGACATCATTTACAGATACGGTGCAGGCCAGGAACACCTGTTCCGGCCAAGGGATCGCCACTCAGACATCATTTACAGATAGCCAGGGGGACACTCCAACACTCAGACATCATTTACAGATAGCCAGGGGACCATTCCAACACTCAGACACATTTACAGATAGCGGGGAACACTCCAACACTCAGATATCATTTACAGATAGCCAGGGGAACACTCCAACACTCAGACATCATTTACAGATAGCCAGGGGAACACTCCAACACTCAGACATCATTTACAGATAGCCAGGGCAACACTCCGGTCCACTCAGACATCATTTACAGATAGCCAGGGGAACACTCCAACACTCAGACATCATTTACAGATAGCCAGCGGGGCTACACTCCAACACTCAGACATCATTTACAGATAGCCAGTGGGGATCACTCCCGGACTCAGACACCATTTACAGATAGCCAGGGGAACACTCCAACACTCAGACATCATTTACAGATAGCCAGGGGGGACACTCCAACACTCAGACATCATTTACAGATAGCCAGGGGAACACTCCAACACTCAGACATCATTTACAGATAGCCAGGGGAACACTCCAACACTCAGACATCATTTACAGATAGCCAGGGGAACACTCCAACACTCAGACATCATTTACAGATAGCCAGGGGGACACTCCAACACTCAGACATCATTTACAGATAGCCAGGGGAACTTCTGACACTCAGACATCATTTACAGATAGCCAGGGGAACTTTCCAACACTCAGATATCATTTACAGATAGCCAGGGGAACACTCCAACACTCAGACATCATTTACAGATAGCCAGGGGAACACTCCAACACTCAGACATCATTTACAGATAGCCAGGGCAACACTCCAACACTCAGACATCATTTACAGATAGCCAGGGGAACACTCCAACACTCAGACATCATTTACAGATAGCCATTTGTGTTTAGTGAGTCCGCCAGACCAGAAGCAGTAGGGAACCACGTGTTCTCTTGATAAGTGCGTGAATTTGGCTATTTTCCTGTCCTGTTAAGCATTCAAAATGTAACGAGTACTTTTGGTTGTCAGGAAAAATGTCTGGAGTAAATAGTACATTATTTTATTTAGGAATGTAGTGAAGTAAAAGTAAAAGTAGTCAAAAATATAAATTAGTAAAGTAAAGTACAGATACCCCAAAAAAACACTTAAGTAGTACTTTTAAGTATTTTTACTTAAGTATTTACACCACTGATGATAATTTAGTTACTTATTGCGATCTAAGAGCTTACACCTACAGGGTTATTAATCACCTATAAATGGTCCCCATTTCGCTACATTTTCCCACTGTGTGTGAAGCAAATAGACAAACCTACATTCTGCAACTGCCTAATTGTGTTGGTCATGTCATATATTGCGTAAAAATGATGGATTAATGTCATGGAAAATAGTGTCACTGTGACGCTGACTAGAAGTATTGACGGATCCATTGTGCTAAAGCAACTAGGATCCATTGTGCTAAAGCAACTAGCTCAATGTGTGTGTGTGTGTGTGTGTGTGGGGGGGGGGGGGGGAGGGCCGAGCCGGATAGGGGGGGGGTGATGGAAGAGAAGAGGGGTGTTTAGGCATTAGAAGAGACTCCAGCCCTATGGTTAGATACACACACACACACACAGACACACTCTGTCCCCATGGTTAGCTCTCCTCTCCAGTCCCTATAACGACCTAGCTACTTCAGCTGAGATGAGCCACTCCAGTCCGAGAATTATCTGAAGGGCACTGCTGTGTTGAAGTAAAATGATCTCATCCAGACTCAAACTGACACAATTGCACATATTACAATTTATTATTAGCATTTACATTTTTACATTTTAGTCATTTTAGCAGACGCTCTTATCCAGAGCGACTTACAGTTGGGGAGTGCATACATTTTTCATACTGGCCCCCCCGTGGGAATCAAACCCACAACCCTGGCATTGCAAGCGCCGTGCTCTACCAACTGAGCTACAAGTTCTATACTATGGTTATGTACATTTTAAGTAACCTTTGGCCAAGCCTCTGTGAATACAACAACCAAGTGAGTATGACACTACAACAGAGAATAGCGCAGATGTACATTGGAATGGATTATCTATAACCATTTTTATTGTATTTTTTATTTCGTTTTTTATTAGGGGGTAGATCAGCTTTAATATTGCAGATAGATTGTAACTTCCATTAATGTAATTGTCTACATCACTTCCAATCCCCCATATGTTTTTTTTCCCCCTCTTTTTTTTCTCGCATTTACTGTATATATATACACATACAGTGGGGAGAACAAGTATTTGATACACTGCCGATTTTGCAGGTTTTCCTACTTACAAAGCATGTTGAGGTCTGTAATTTTTATCATAGGTACACTTCAACTGTGAGGGACGGAATCTAAAACAAAAATCCAGAAAATCACATTGTATAATTTTTAAGTAATTAATTTGCATTTTATTGCATGACATAAGTATTTGATACATCAGAAAAGCAGAACTTAATATTTGGTACAGAAACCTTTTGTTTGCAATTACAGAGATCATATGTTTCCTGTAGGTCTTGACCAGGTTTGCACACACTGCAGCAGGGATTTTGGCCCACTCCTCCATACAGACCTTCTCCAGATCCTTCAGGTTTCGGGGCTGTCGCTGGGCAATACGGACTTTCAGCTCCCTCCAAAGATTTTCTATTGGGTTCAGGTCTGGAGACTGGCTAGGCCACTCCAGGACCTTGAGATGCTTCTTACGGAGCCACTCCTTAGTTGCCCTGGCTGTGTGTTTCGGGTCATTGTCTTGCTGGAAGACCCAGCCACGACCCATCTTCAATGCTCTTACTGAGGGAAGGAGGTTGTTGGCCAAGATCTCGCGATACATGGCCCCATCCATCCTCCCCTCAATACGGTGCAGTCGTCCTGTCCCCTTTGCAGAAAAGCATCCCCAAAGAATGATGTTTCCACCTCCATGCTTCACGGTTGGGATGGTGTTCTTGGAGTTGTACTCATCCTTCTTCTTCCTCCAAACACGGCAAGTGGAGTTTAGACCAAAAAGCTCTATTTTGGTCTCATCAGACCACATGACCTTCTCCCATTCCTCCTCTGGATCATCCAGATGGTCATTGGCAAATTTCAGACGGGCCTGGACATGCGCTGGCTTGAGCAGGGGGACCTTGCGTGCGCTGCAGGATTTTAATCCATGACGGCGTAGTGTGTTACTAATTGTTTTCTTTGAGACTGTGATCCCAGCTCTCTTCAGGTCATTGACCAGGTCCTGCAGTGTAGTTCTGGGCTGATCCCTCACCTTCCTCATGATCATTGATGCCCCACGAGGTGATATCTTGCATGGAGCCCCAGACCGAGGGTGATTGACCGTCATCTTGAACTTCTTCCATTTTCTAATAATTGCGCCAACAGTTGTTGCCTTCTCACCAAGCTGCTTGCCTATTGTTCTGTAGCCTATCCCGGCCTTGTGCAGGTCTACAATTTTATCCCTGATGTCCTTACACAGCTCTCTGGTCTTGGCCATTGTGGAGAGGTTGGAGTCTGTTTGATTGAGTGTGTGGACAGGTGTCTTTTATACAGATAACGAGTTCAAACAGGTGCAGTTAATACAGGTAATGAGTGGACAACAGGAGGACTTCTTAAAGAAAAACTAACAGGTCTGTGAGAGCCGGAATTCTTACTGGTTGGTAGGTGATCAAATACTTTTGTCTCCCCACTGTACATACACATACATACATATATACGCATATACGTACATATATATATATATATATATATATATATATATATATATATACATATCCTTTAAAAATATATATATTTCCCTTTATTACTTTCCAACCCCACCACCCCTTCCCTAATTGGAGTAAACTAGTGAACAACAACGCTTAGGCCTCTACTTCCTGCTTATACATACCATATACACAGTCAATAATTATATTTTGTTTGTTTTTACTCCTGAACTTCCTCCGATCATTTTCATGATGTCCATCTGGTATGCTTCTATATGCCATATCTTTCTAACTCTGCTCTTTCACAAAAGCTCACAATATGTAACCTATATACTTATTATGGACACAGTATGCTTTACATTAGTCATGTGTTGTTATTAGTTGTTGTTATTAGTCCCATTCTTCAGCTCCATTCAACACCTCCCATCTATCTCTTAACACCTTTTACCACATGGCAGAACAACTGTGGATTACAACATAGCTAGTAATCACTCAATTTGAGTTAGATTGAAAATGATTAATCATTGAATGTGATTTGTCATGATCTACTATCAGACTGACTTTCACACCATAACCCTTTCCAAATTCTGCAGGGTTGTCCTTCACAGACCCTGAAGTCAACCCTACCTCTTTGCATGAAGTGAGTTATTATCAAAACCACAGGGGAATTTTTGAAGGGACTTTTTTCTGATCTGCCTTTTGGCACCAAGGGAAAAATGAGCCACTTACGGTTCTACTAATCACTGGACTAATCACTTAACAGTTCAAATATGGAGGCCGTAATGATCGTTTAATGCACAGATCAATAAGACAGAAGGACCAGCCTCTCCAAGAGAGATGTAATGTGTCCTGAAGAAGCATGAAGCTACTTGGAGTGATACTTAGTGTTAAAACACTGTACTTTATGATGTTTTACTCAATTTAAGTTGGTAAAATCACCATAGAGTACATCTATAGGGGCCTTTTACTTCCAAAGTCTTCCTCCTTCTTTTTAGGAAAAATAAAAGGGCCTCATGTATTATACAGAATCAGGTACTTTACAGACTCACGTACTTTACAGACTCCCAAAATGAATCATTATGCTTTAAAAACAACAACAACAACAACCTTACAGTATGGAATATATTTTTTCTCCAAAAGCTTTATTGTCAAGGTAAATACGATATTACTAATTTCACTGGAAAGAATTGCTTGTGACGAACAGATCTGCAAAACCACACATTAGGAAGGACTGAAGCCCTTTTCTCCTGCACCAATCCAACCCTAACTAATAACCCACAATCACATGTATGTCCAAGAACGTGTTGTAACCAGCAAGGCGGAGCTTTATTCTGAGCCTAACCCTTCATATTGGAATCTCCTTCCTTCCCTATGAGCTGCTCTCCCTCTCTCCCTCTCTCTCTCTCTCTCTCTCTCTCTCTCTCTCTCTCTCTCTCTCTGTCTCTCTCTCTGTCTCTCTCTCTCTCCTCTCTCTCTCTCTCTCTCTCTCTCTCTCTCTCTCTCTCTCTCTCTCTCTCTCTCTCTCTCTCTCTCTCTCTCTCTGTCTCTCTCTCTCTCTCTCTCTCTCTCTCTCTCTCTCTCTCTCTCTCTCTCTCTCTCTCTCTCTCTCTCTCTCTCTCTCTCTCTCTCTCTCTCTCTCTCTCTCTCTCTCTCTCTCTGACTGCATCCCAAATGGCACCCTATTCCCTATGTAGTGCACTACTTTGGACCAGGGCCCATTGGGTTCTGGTCAAAAGTAGTGCATTATATTAGGGAATAGGGTCTCATTTGGGACGCATGACTCTCTGTGTTACTGCTCCTCTATCAGCCCGCTCCTCAAATGTACAGTGATTAATCCTTCAGCATTCAACCTTGACAGAAATCATTCTCCTCTAATGAATTACAAATGTGGCAAAGTCATGTGCCTTGCCCGGCAAGCCGTGACCGGCAGTCGCATTTCCACCAACCTAATTGCCTTCAGTGTATCACAATTCAATACAAATGCCTTTCTCTGCCAGATGACGTCCATTGTCTTGCCGTCGCGCCGTCGCTTCCACACAGATGTGGGGATCTGTTTGAGATTCCTACTCAGTATTCTGTTCTGGTGGTGATGTGATGTCTACTGGCTAAGAAATGAAATGGGACGTGGGGGAATGGGGCAGTCAAGCAGCCACGGCAGATATCTTTGGAGGTTCGATGGATCGAAAGCTGTGTATGTCACTGTGAGGATACAGGACATTTTCTGGCAGTTATTTGCGGTTAAGTAAATCATATTTATGTGTCTGATGTCATACTGACCACCTGAGGGGTGTGTCTGATGTCATACTGACCACCTGAGGGGTGTGTGTGATGTCATACTGACCACCTGAGGGGTGTGTCTGATGTCATACTGACCACCTGAGGGGTGTGTGTGATGTCATACTGACCACCTGAGGGGTGTGTGTGATGTCATACTGACCACCTGAGGGGTGTGTCTGATGTCATACTGACCACCTGAGGGGTGTGTCTGATGTCATACTGACCACCTGAGGGGTGTGTCTGATGTCATACTGACCACCTGAGGGGTGTGTGTGATGTCATACTGACCACCTGAGGGGTGTGTGTGTGTGTGAGGTCGTACTGTCTTTCCCAGTGGATCTACACAGGCTGCGTTTAGACAGGCAGACCAGTTCTGATCTTTTAACATAAATAAGTGGTCTTTTGACCAATCACATGTCTAAATCAAATGTCTAAATCACATGTTTAAATCGCATGTCTAAATCGCATGTCTAAATCACGTCTAAATCACATCTAAATCACATGTCTAAACGCTGCCATAGTGTTCTTCATCTAACCTGACCTGACACCCTTCAGATATGTCTGTTTGGGTATAGAAACACACACACACACACACACACACACACACACACACACACACACACACACACACACACACACACACACACACACACACACACACACACACACACACACACACACACACACACACACACACACACACACACACACACACACACACACAGACACACACACAGACACACACACACACACACACACACACACACACACACAGACAGACAGACAGACAGACAGACAGACAGACAGAAAGACAGACACACAGACACACAGACACACAGACACACAGACACACAGACAGACACACACAAACGCCTGTTTGGACATAGATAGCAGTGGGACTAGACTGAAGCCTTTCCCTGTTTGGACATAGACAGCAGTGGGACTAGACTGAAGCCTTTCCCTGTTTGGACATAGACAGCAGTGGGACTAGACTGAAGCCTTTCCCCTGTTTGGACATAGACAGCAGTGGGACTAGACTGAAGCCTTTCCCTGTTTTGACATAGACAGCAGTGGGACTAGACTGAAGCCTTTCCCTGTTTGGACATAGACAGCAGTGGGACTAGACTGAAGCCTTTCCTGTTTGGACATAGACAGCAGTGGGACTAGACTGAAGCCTTTCCCTGTTTGGACATAGACAGCAGTGGGACTAGACTGAAGCCTTTCCCTGTTTGGACATAGACAGCAGTGGGACTAGACTGAAGCCTTTCCCTGTTGGACATAGACAGCAGTGGGACTAGACTGAAGCCTTTCCCTGTTTGGACATAGACAGCAGTGGGACTAGACTGAAGCCTTTCCCTGTTTGGACATAGACAGCAGTGGGACTAGACTGAAGCCTTTCCCTGTTTGGACATAGACAGCAGTGGGACTAGACTGAAGCCTTTCCCTGTTTGGACATAGACAGCAGTGGGACTAGACTGAAGCCTTTCCCTGTTTGGACATAGACAGCAGTGGGACTAGACTGAAGCCTTTCCCTGTTTGGACATAGACAGCAGTGGGACTAGACTGAAGCCTTTCCCTGTTGGACATAGACAGCAGTGGGACTAGACTGAAGCCTTTCCCTGTTTGGACATAGACAGCAGTGGGACTAGACTGAAGCCTTTCCCTGTTTGGACATAGACAGCAGTGGGACTAGACTGAAGCCTTTCCCTGTTTGGACATAGACAGCAGTGGGACTAGACTGAAGCCTTTCCCTGTTTGGACATAGACAGCAGTGGGACTAGACTGAAGCCTTTCCCTGTTTGGACATAGACAGCAGTGGGACTAGACTGAAGCCTTTCCCTGTTTGGACATAGACAGCAGTGGGACTAGACTGAAGCCTTTCCCTGTTTGGACATAGACAGCAGTGGGACTAGACTGAAGCCTTTCCCTGTTTGGACATAGACAGCAGTGGGACTAGACCTTCACCTGATCTATGAGTTCTATAATTAGGATTAGAAACTCTTCAAGTTCTAGGAATTTGTGTTCAAGAAACATGATCAAGACTATGAACGAGCAGATCCAACTTGATATTACATTCACCACTAACATGGGATAGTCTAGTACATATTACATATTCACATTGACCAAAACATTTCACTGTGCATTTCTTTTGAGTGTCGGCCCCCTACATGCTTTTTTTTTTTTACCCTGATTGCCGTTCCTTCATTTGCTGGTCAGTTGCCATGGCAACCTCGGTTTGGTTGTGGAACCCCGCTCATTATTAAGTAAGGGGTGCGTTCGTTCGTTCATTTTTTTCTTCGGTTGTGTTTAATTGATGCACGCTAATGTACTGCCTTTTGCAGATACTGCTAAGCAGTCTTTTGTTCCAGGTCAAACTTTCAGGTCCACACATTTACATAAAAGCAGCACATTTAGTCTGGAAACCAATCATTATTAGCAATTTCGCAAACGCAATGTTTTTCTTCCTTCAGTGATAACTGCAGTGTAAACACTAATTTATTAGCAGTAAATATTGGCTCTTTGGGGGATGATGGTGTTGTTAGGAGTTTTGTGGCTGACACTAAGGCCACAGCGTCTCTGAGAAGAAAAGAGAATTGACAGGAGAGGACGGCAACGGGCAATTAGTGTTTTTTGGTGGCGGCTCCAAGACAATACATGTTGAGGTTGGCGGCGTGGTAAACAAGATATGTTTGACATATGCCTTTGTGTGTCGGCAAAAAAAAAACACCTCCCCAGAGGAAACGCAAATTACAAGTTATAGCTTATAAACACGGCACATCCCCTGGATGTATTCTTCATCAACAGAGAACTAATATTGTGTTCATAATCCGCTTCTGAACATTAACTATGGGGAGAGACCCATAATAAAGCAGCAATGTTGACTCATTCGACATCAACACAAGCAATAATTAGGATGTAGCCCATCAATACAAAGGTATACTTAGTTTGGCACACGTTAATAAACTATGCCAAGTTTTCTGAGCAATAAAAGTAATGACTTGGTAACAACTGCTTATAAACATCTATAAATGGCTCATTCACAGCTAAAATCTTACTCAGAGCCATAGCTCGACTACCCAACCATTATTCAACTGTGTATTCTATCAGAATACTGCTGCATTATATCCCTGAGGTGGTGGCGGCATCCTGGGGGAGATACTGAACCTATATATGGTAACAGTACACATCGTTATCCGCGGCTTATCTCATGACTTCCCTGTAGCCGGTCATCCGAGCATACCTTATCTCTCTCCTGTAGGCAGCCATCTTGGTGTGAGAGACACTGGCTAATGTTGGTCTAATTGTTGTGACATGTTGTAGTCTCCATGGCCTGTGTGGAACTTCAGCGAGAGCTGAAGACTTCTGGGAGTCTCTGTCCTTACTGTGTGTACCTCCACTTTCCTTCATTGATTAAAAATACATCACATTAAAGCAACTCATAGTTGGGGATTTCTGGAAATCCTGGGAGTTTTGGGAATGTTACCAGAAATCCTACGTCCCATATTTGCAAAGATGTGCTGCTATCAGTGCCTTGTCTCCACTGTGGTCCGAGGTGACAGGGCACAGATGTCTTCCACTCAATCTGCCAATCCACATCACAGTCTGAGACCTGCCTGGGCCAATGTGGAGTTGTTGTCTACTGAGGAGCGTTAGGGCTTGTTTCTGGACCCTGGGGCCCTGGTTGGGGTGGATGTGTCCCTGGTTGGGGTGGATGTGTCCCTGGTTGGGGTGGATGTGTCCCTGGTTGGGGTGGATGTGTCCCTGGTTGGGGTGGATGTGTCCCTGGTTGGGGTGGATGTGTCCCTGGTTGGGTGGATGTGTCCCTGGTTGGGTGGATGTGTCCCTGGTTGGGGTGGATGTGTCCCTGTTGGGGTGGATGTGTCCCTGGTTGGGGTGGATGTGTCCCTGGCTGGGGTGGATGTGTCCCTGGTTGGGTGGATGTGTCCCTGGTTGGGTGGATGTGTCCCTGGTTGGGGTGGGTGTCCCTGGTTGGGTGGATGTGTCCCTGGTTGGGTGGATGTGTCCCTGGTTGGGTGGTGGATGTGTCCCTGGTTGGGGTGGATGTGTCCCTGGTTGGGGGGGTGGTGTCCCTGGTTGTGTGTCCCTGGTTGGGTGGATGTGTCCCTGGTTGGGGTGGATGTGTCCCTGGTTGGGGTGGATGTGTCCCTGGTTGGGGTGGATGTGGTCCTGGTTGGGGTGGTGGATGTGTCCCTGGTTGGGGTGGATGTGTCCCTGGTTGGGTGGATGTGTCCCTGGTTGGGTGGATGTGTCCCTGGTTGGGTGGATGTGTCCCTGGTTGGTGGATGTGTGTCCCTGGTTGGGTGGATGTGTCCCTGGGTCTGTCTGGTGGATGTGTCCCTGGTTGGGTGGATGTGTCCCTGGTTGGGTGGATGTGTCCCTGGTTGGGGTGGATGTGTCCCTGGTTGGGTGGATGTCCCTGGTTGGGTGGATGTGTCCCTGGTTGGGGGGATGTGTCCCTGGTTGGGTGTATGTGTCCCTGGTTGGGGTGGATGTGTCCCTGGTTGGGTGGATGTGTCCCTGGTTGGGGTGTATGTGTCCCTGGTTGGGTGGATGTGTCCCTGGTTGGGGTGGATGTGTCCCTGGTTGGGTGTATGTGTCCCTGGTGGGGTGGATGTGTCCCTGGTTGGGTGGATATGTTAGGCAGTATCTGCTCTGCAGTGTGTGTTCTGGTTGGGGTAGATATGTGAGAGTAAAGGCTGTTGGGCTTGGGGCCCTGAAGTGGTCTTCTCACTGCTCCACCCAGACACAGACACCTCTATGACCAGGGATTACTGTGGTTTTACTGTGGTATGAGGAACAGTCTCTCTGGTCTTCCTCTGGTCCTCCTCTGGTCTTCCTCTGGTCTTCCTCTGGTCTTCCTCTGGTCTTTATCTAGTCTTCCTGGTGGCAAACGGAAAGAATGTAGATGGCCATGTTCTATGTCTCCTTCAAACTCATATAAACAATGGTTTATGACAGGGTTCCACAATATGTCTTCTTCAAACTCATATAAACAATGGTTTATGACAGGGTTCCCCAATAGGCGGCCATCTTTCTATGGCTCCTTCAAACTCATATAAAATTCCGGTTTATGACAGGGTTCCCCAATAGGCGGCCATCTTCTATGGCTCCTTCAAACTCATATAAACAATGGTTTATGACAGGGTTCCCCAATAGGCGGCCATCTTCTATGTCTCCTTCAAACTCATATAAACAATGGTTTATGACAGGGTTCCCCAATAGGTGGCCATCTTCTATGTCTCCTTCAAACTCATATAAACAATGGTTTAGGACAGGGTTCCCCAATAGGTGGCCTGCGGGCCAAATTCGGCCCTCGGGTGATTTTATCTGGCCCCACATATTTGTGGATGGACATAAAATACTGTAAAATCACCAGGAAATCAGCTCAAAGGGATTTTAATTTAGGACATGTGTTCCCAAGTATTCCCATGCAGATATAGAGAGGCATATGTGATCGTATCTCAGTGTAATCAAGATTTGAAATTATTTGGATTTTGGCAAATACTATACATGTTTGGGATTGTTGCTGTCAATTTGCAGTGTACAAATGATTTATAACTATCCCACTGGGCACAGAGATGACAGTTCAACATCTAGTTTCGATTTACATTTGGTTGAGTTGTCAACTAATATGAATTCAATGTGAAATAAAAAAAATAAAAAAAATCCCCTTACGTTAACCAGGTAAAGTACATGTTGGATAAAACATTTCACGACAGGCCTGATGGAAACAGCAAATTTGTCAGTAAACTTTCCAAATGTCGACAAAACAAAATAAGGTGAGATCTTTTTGAGTCTGTCAAATTAATTATGTGAGAAATGGCGGTGGAAAAGCCTTTATGCACAAATATTGTTGTAATAACCATAATATCGAAGTAAACTTGGAGTCACGTGATGATATTGTGTGGTCCTCCCACTACGACTCATGAAATCATTTATTAGGCTACAGATGATATAAATGATTCTGAACGTCACAGGCTGGTGGATGTGCAATGTGATGAGCTTGATGCTCCTTTCCAATAAATATCCAGGGTCTTATTCTGGTGACATGATGATCGATGCTTGGCTGCTGTTTGACAAAAACTAAAAAGGATCTCACTCTTTTATCCAAAATAATCTTGTCATGTAGGCTATACGTGCACTGTGTCTACAAGCTGTTGGCTAGAGTGCTGGTACCAAGACCAGAGTGGACACAGCGGTCCGAGAGGTGCAGCAGTGAGAGAGGTGCAACGGTGAGAGAGGTGCAGCGGTCCGACAGGCGCAGCGGTGAGAGAGGTGCAGCGGTGCGAGAGGTGCAGCGGTCCGAGAGGCGCAGCGGTGAGAGAGGTGCAGCGGTCCGAGAGGTGCAGCGGTGAGAGAGGTGCAGCGGTCAACGAGAGGTGCAGCGGTCCGACAGGCGCAGCGGTGAGAGAGGTGCAGCGGTCCGAGAGGTGCAAGCGGTGAGAGAGGTGCAGCGGTGAGAGAGGTGCAGCGGTGAGAGAGGTGCAGCGGTCCGAGAGGTGCAGCGGTGAGAGAGGTGCAGCGGTCCGAGAGGTGCAGCGGTGAGAGAGGGTGCAGCGGTGAGAGAGGTGCAGCGGTGAGAGAGGTGCAGCGGTCAGAGAGGTGCAGCGGTGAGAGAGGTGCAGCGGTGCGAGAGGCGCAGCGGTGAGAGAGGTGCAGCGGTCTTAGAGAGGTGCAGCGGTCCGAGAGGCGCAGCGGTGAGAGAGGTGCAGCGGTGAGAGAGGTGCAGCGGTACGAGAGGTGCAGCGGTGAGAGAGGTGCAGCGGTACGAGAGGCGCAGCGGTGAGAGAGGTGCAGCGGTACGAGAGGCGCAGCGGTGAGAGAGGTGCAGCGGTACGAGAGGTGCAGCGGTGCGAGAGGTGCAGCGGTACGAGAGCGCAGCGGTGAGAGAGGTGCAGCGGTACGAGAGGCGCAGCGGTTAGAGAGGTGCAGCGGTACGAGAGGCGCAGCGGTGAGAGAGGTGCAGCGGTACGAGAGGTGCAGCGGTGCGAGAGGTGCAGCGGTCCGAAGAGGCGCAGCGGTGAGAGAGGTGCAGCGGTCCGAGAGGTGCAGCGGTCCGAGAGGTGCAGCGGTGCGAGAGGCGCAGCGGTGAGAGAGGTGCAGCGGTCCGACAGGCGCAGCGGTGAGAGAGGTGCAGCGGTATGAGAGGCGCAGCGGTGAGAGAGGTGCAGTGGTCCGACAGGCGCAGCGGTGAGATAGGTGCAGCGGTCTGAGAGGGTGCAGCTGTACGAGAGGAGCAGCGGTGAGAGAGAGGTGCAGCGGTGAAAGAGGTCCAGCGGTCTGAGAGGTGCAGCGGTCTGAGAGATGCAGCAGTCCGAGAGGTGCAGCGGTCCGAGAGGTGCAGCAGTCCGAGAGATGCAGCAGTCCGAGAGGTGCAGCGGTCTGAGAGGTGCAGCTGTACGAGAGGTGCAGCGGTGAGAGAGGTGCAGCGGTGAGAGAGGTGCAGCAGTTCAAGGCACTGCATCTCAGTGCTTGAGGCGTCACTACAGACCCCCTGGTTCGATTCCAGGCTGTATCACAATCCGGCTGTGATTGGGAGTCCCATAGGGCGGCGCACAATTGGCCCAGCGTCGTCCGGGTTTGGCCGGGGTAGGCCGTCATTGTAAATAAGAATTTGTTCTTAACTGACTTGCCTAGTTAAATAAAGTTTAAATAAAATACACACACTTCCCCTTCTCTTTTCTCGGTCTGCATGTTCATTCCCAGGATCTCCAGTGTGAAACACTAAACCCTCAATGTCACATGCAAAACACGTCGCCGTTTAATTCCACAGAGACACAAAGTGTCAAATACAAACTGTCAGTAATCAACTCAGCCTCAGCCAGCAACTTACAGGGAAGAGTGACACAAACACTGATTAAACTGACGAAGGGGAAGCCGCTGTATACAAATACTAAACAATATCCTCCCACCACCAAGACATGCAAATAAACCCCCACCACCAAGACATGCAAATAAATGATTCCTTGTCTACAATGTGTGTCATTTTGCTTAAAGAGATAGGCAGTGTATTTGTGACAAAGGATCGACAGGTCTGACCTAAATGACGTTTGTCAGTTCCTCTCCTGATAGCAGAGGTCAGTTCCTCTCCTGATAGCAGAGGTCAGTCCCTCTCCTGATAGCAGAGGTCAGTCCCTCTCCTGATAGCAGAGGTCAGTTCCCTCTCCTGATAGCAGAGGTCAGTTCCTCTCCTGATAGCAGAGGTCAGTCCCTCTCCTGATAGCAGAGGTCAGTTCCTCTCCTGATAGCAGAGGTCAGTTCCTCTCCTGATAGCAGAGGTCAGTCCCTCTCCTGATAGCAGAGGTCAGTTCCTCTCCTGATAGCAGAGGTCAGTCCCTCTCCTGATAGCAGAGGTCAGAGGTCAGTCCCTCTCCTGATAGCAGAGGTCAGTCCCTCTCCTGATAGCAGAGGTCAGTTCCTCCTGATAGCAGAGGTCAGTCCCTCTCCTGATAGCAGAGGTCAGTTCCTCTCCTGATAGCAGAGGTCAGTCCCTCTCCTGATAGCAGAGGTCAGTTCCTCTCCTGATAGCAGAGGTCAGTTCCTCTCCTGATAGCAGAGGTCAGTTCCTCTCCTGATAGCAGAGGTCAGTTCCTCTCCTGATAGCAGAGGTCAGTCCCTCTCCTGATAGCAGAGGTCAGTTCCTCTCCTGATAGCAGAGGTCAGAGGTCAGTCCCTCTCCTGATAGCAGAGGTCAGTTCCTCTCCTGATAGCAGAGGTCAGTTCCTCTCCTGATAGCAGAGGTCAGTTCCTCTCCTGATAGCAGAGGTCAGTCCCTCTCCTGATAGCAGAGGTCAGTCCCTCTCCTGATAGCAGAGGTCAGTCCCTCTCCTGATAGCAGAGGTCAGTTCCTCTCCTGATAGCAGAGGTCAGTTCCTCTCCTGATAGCAGAGGTCAGTCCCTCTCCTGATAGCAGAGGTCAGTTCCTCTCCTGATAGCAGAGGTCAGTTCCTCTCCTGATAGCAGAGGTCAGTCCCTCTCCTGATAGCAGAGGTCAGTACCTCTCCTGATAGCAGAGGTCAGAGGTCAGGTTATTATTGTCTCCTCTCTCTTTCTCACCAGCAGCTTTAATAGAGGACAACTGGAGGAGATTAAAGTAGAAAACTGCTTCTTCCTCCATGTTGGACACACACACACACACACACATACACACACACACACACACACACACACACACACACACACAGACACACTGGATAGATGCTTGCTACCACGTCTTCCTTGCAAATTAATTAACTAAAATATTCCATGGGCGGTGACGAAGGAAGATTTTCATCTCAGGTCATTTGAAGAACACTGATTTGGCTCCCTGCTCTCCTGACCATGGGGATACAAAGCAAGTACCCTCAGCAGTGATCTGTGCATCACAACACTACCAGCTAACAGAAACATGAAAGAAAATGGATTCTTGATTCTAAACCAGTGACATTTCAGCCAGCAGAACAATTCTATTAAACTACCTACTCTAAGAAAATGGATTCTTGATTCTAAACCAGTGACATTTCAGCCAGCAGAACAATTCTATTAAACTACCTACTCTAAGAAAATGGATTCTTGAGCCATGCTTGGAGCTCCAGGTATATGAAGGTTCTATGCCTTGTTGGTGACATCCAGGTAAATACAGGTATTATGCCTTGTTGGCAACGTCCAGGTAAATACTGGTTCTATGCCTTGTTGGTGACATCCAGGTAAATACAGGTTATATGCCTTGTTGGCAACATCCAGGTAAATACAGGTTATATGCCTTGTTGGTAACATCCAGGTAAATACAGGTATCATGACTTCTTGTTAACATCCAGGTAAATGTAGTAGTAGTGGACTATTTTGCCGATGCTACATGCTGAGAATAGCTTCCAGTGCTGGTTGTAATTTAGGCATCAGACTGTCAGTTCAGTTGGCACACAGCCCTTCTCCAGTTTCTTGCCAGTGTACCAGAGCCAGACACACTCTGACCGAGCCCCAGCAATGGGCCATATGGCCAACGACCTGACCACAAGCACACACACACGCACACACACACACACACACAAGCACACACACACACCCCACAATGGGCACACACACACACACACACACCACAAGCACACAGGCCCCAGCAATGTAGAAGTCGATGGCACAGACATTAGCGTACTTCTGGACTAAAAGCATTTACAATCCAGATTCTCCATGTTATGCCTGAAGTAGGCTCAATCTATTCCACTATTATTCTAGAACAGTAAAATAACACTACATTCTGACTAGATCTGTGATCAACAAGCTGACTAGATCTGTGATCAAGATGCTGACTAGACAGATGACCACGAGATCTGTGGCCATATGGCCAACGAGAAACAAGCATGCACACACACACACACACACACACACACACACACACCACACACAACACTAGATCTGTGATCACACACACACACACACACGTTAGATCTGTGATCAAGTCAATGGCACTGACTAGATTCTGGATCAAAATGCAAACTAGGTCTGTGATCAACTATTATTCTAGACTAGATGACTAGATCTGTGATCAACATGCTGACTAGATCTGTGATCAAAATGCATGCTGACTAGATCTGTGATCAACATGCTGACTAGATCTGTGATCAACATGCTGACTAGATCTGTGATCAACATGCTGACTAGATATGTGATCAACATGCTGACTAGATCTGTGATCAACATGCTGACTAGATCTGTGATCAACATGCTGACTAGATCTGTGATCAACATGCTGACTAGATCTGTGATCAACATCATGACTAGACTGTGATCAACAGCTAGATCTCAACATGTTCTCACTGTAGTCCAAGCCTCCACATCATCTCACTCTATCCCAAGCCTCCACATCATCTCACTGAGTCCCAAGCCTCCACATCATCTCACTGAGTCCCAAGCCTCCACATCATCTCACTGAGTCCCAAGCCTCCACATCATCTAACTGAGTCCCAAGCCTCCACATCATCTCACTGAGTCCCAAGCCTCCACATCATCTCACTGAGTCCCAAGCCTCCACATCATCTCACTGAGTCCCAAGCCTCCACATCATCTCACTGAGACCAAAGCCTCCACATTATCTCACTGAGTCCCAATCCTCCACATCATCTCACTGATGAGTCCCAAGCATCCACCTCATCTCAACGAGTCCCAAGCCTCCACATCCTCTCACTGAGTCAAGCCTCCACATCATCTCACTGAGTCCCAAGCCTCCACATCACATCACTTAGTCCCAAGACTCAACATCATCTCAACGAGTCCCAAGCCTCCACATCCTCTCACTGAGTCAAGCCTCCATATCATCTCACTGAGTCCCAAGCCTCCACATCATCTCCATGAGTCCCAAGCCTCCATATCATCTAACTCACTGAGGCCCAAGCCTCCACATCATCTGATTCACTGCACAGCATACCAAACACTGCCAGGCCCAGCCATCAGACACATCCAGGGTTAGGGCCAGAGCCCAGCCATCAGACACATCCAGGGTTAGGGCCAGAGCCCAGCCATCAGACACATCCAGGGTTAGGGCCAGAGCCCAGCCATCAGACACATCCAGGGTTAGGGCCAGAGCCCAGCCATCAGACACATCCAGGGTTAGGGCCAGAGCCCAGCCATCAGACAACTCCAGGGTTAGGGCCAGAGCCCAGCCATCAGACACATCCAGGGTTAGGACCAGAGCCCAGCCATCAGACACATCCAGGGTTAGGGACCAGGACCCAGCCATCAGACACATCCAGGGTTAGGACCAGGACCCAGCCATCAGACACATCCAGGGTTAGGGCCAGAGCCAGCCATCAGACACATCCAGGGTTAGGGCCAGAGCCCAGCCATCAGACACATCCAGGGTTAGGGCCAGAGCCCAGCCATAAGACACATCCAGGGTTAGGGCCAGAGCCCAGCCATCAGACACATCCAGGGTTAGGGCCAGAGCCCAGCAATCAGACACATCCAGGGTTAGGGCCAGAGCCCAGCCATCAGACACATCCAGGGTTAGGGCCAGAGCCCAGCCATCAGACACATCCAGGGTTAGGGCCAGAGCCCAGCCATCAGACACATCCAGGGTTAGGGCCAGAGCCCAGCCATCAGACACATCCAGGGTTTTTGTATTTATAATATAAATAATAATAATAGTAATAATAATAATATGCCATTTAGCAGACGCTTTTATCCAAAGCGACTTACAGTCATGTGTGCATTTTTACGTATTTTTACGTATTTGTATTTGTATTTGTATTTATTAAGGATCCCTTAATCCCAAGGCAGCAGCTACTCTTCCCGGGGTCCAGCAACATCAATGCAGTTATATACAATTTAAAATAGTACATGACATTATATTTCATAACACTTTACCAAATACATTTAGTTAGGGCCAGGGCCCAGCCATCAGACACATACAGGGTTAGGACCAGGGCCAGTCATCAGACATCAAGGCACATCCAGGGGATGTATTCAACATTTGTCACTTCAATGCACCTCAATGCACAATCAATCCCAACCTTCCCTTCACCGTGACAACTCAGACGGTGGAGAAAGAGAGAAAGGGAAGAGAAAGAGAGAGAGAGAGAGAGAGAGAGAGAGAGAGAGAGAGAGAGAGAGAGAGAGAGAGAGAGAGAGAGAGAGAGAGAGAGAGAGAGAGAGAGGAGAGAGAGATAGAGAGAGGGAGAGAGAGATAGAGAGAGAGAGAGAGAGAGAGAGAGAGAGAGAGAGAGAGAGAGAGAGAGAGAGAGAGAGAGAGAGAGAGAGAGAGAGAGAGAGAGAGAGAGAGAGAGAGAGAGAGAGAGAGAGAGAGAGAGAGAGAGAGAGAGAGAGAGAGAGAGAGAGAGAGAGAGATAGAGGAGAGAGAGAGAGAGAGAGAGAGAGAGAGAGAGAGAGAGAGGGGATAGAGAGAGAGAGAGAGAGAGAGAGAGAGAGAGAGAGAGAGAGAGAGAGAGAGAGAGAGAGAGAGAGAGAGAGAGAGAGAGAGAAAAGGAGAGAGAGAGAGAGAAAGAGAGAGAGAGAGAAAGAGAGAGATAGAAAAATTAATTGGGTAGGGCAGGCAACTTTCCTTTTTGACATTTTAGACTTAAAAGATGTATCATTCTGACCAAGAGGTGTACAGAATGGAAATCAACTCTCTTTATTTCTTCATTGCTGTGTGTCTAAGACCATAGCTTTCAATGGCTGTTTGGAAAAACTATCAATCGATTTCAAGTCCAGGTCTGTGGCTCATCCGCTGAAATTACATTTTTTTCAATGATTCTTTTGATTTGAAGCTAATTGCTAAAAAGCCCAGACATTTTTGAAGGAGTCAACGGAGGAAGGCACTTACAGAACTAGACATTTTGAAGGAGTCAACAGAGGAGGGCACTTACAGAACATGCAGTATGTTCTGCTCAACCTGCCCGGCGTTGGTGGGGGGGCTGTGATTGAGTGTGCATCCCATATGGCACCCTATTGCCTACGTAGAACACTACTTTTGACCAGGGCCCATAGGGCTCTAGTAGTGCACTGTATAGGGAATAGGGTGCCATTCGAGACGCATGCTGCATCATCTGGCTGTGAAGTGAAGTGGCCAGTTTGGAGTCTTGACCATCGCTTTTATACAACCCCTACTGGCACTAACCAGCTACACTTAAGAAATAAGGCCAGAGGAGGTGTGGTATATGGCCAATATACCACGGCTATGGGCTGTTCTTAAGCACGACGCAACTGGGAGTGCCTGGATACAGCCCTTAGCCGTGGTATATTGGCCATATACCACAAACCCCCAAGGTGCCTTATTGCTATTATAAACTGGTTATCAACGTAATTAGAGCAGTAAAAATACATGTTTTGTCATACGTGTGGTATAGGTTCCGATATACCACGGCTGTCAGCCAATCAGCATTCAGGGCTCGAACAACCCAGTTTATAATTCAGATTAGACCCCTGAGAAGAACCATGACTTTTATTCAAAAGGGGAAAAGGTTTACAATCACTATAACATTGTACATACAATGCATTCAGAAAGTATTCAGACTCCTTGACTTTTTCCACATTTTGTTACGTTTCAGCCTTATTCTAAAATGGACAAAATAAATGATTTTCCTCATCAATCTACATACAATATCCCATAATGATAAAGCGAAAACTCGTTTTTAGAAATGTTTGCAAATGTATAGAAAATAAAAAAACTGAAATACCTTATTTACTTCTCAGGGGTCAGAGACGCTCCCCATCCAACCTGACAGAACTTTAGATTATCTGCAGAGAAGAATGGGAGAAACTCCCCAAATACAGGTGTGCCAAGCTTGTAGCGTCATACCCAAGAAGACTCAAGGCTGTAATCTCTGCCAAAGGTGCTTCAACAAAGTACTGAGTAAATGGTCTGAATACTTATGTAAATGTTATATTTCCGTTTTTTTTTTTTTTACACATTTCTGAAAAATCTAAAAACCTGTTTTTGCTTTGTCATTATTGAGTATTGTGTGTAGATTGATGAGGGGGAAAAACGATTTAATACATTTTAGAATAAGGCTGTAACGTAATAAAATGTGGAAAAGGTCAAGGGGTCTGAATACTTTCTGAATGCGCTGTAGTTAGTTACACTCCATATTTAGAGACGGTGGACTGATAGTTACACCCCATATTTAGAGACTGTGGACTGATAGTTACACCCCATATTTAGAGACTGTGGACTGATAGTTACACCCCATATTTAGAGACTGTGGACTGATAGTTACACCCCATATTTAGAGACTGTGGACTGATAGTTACACCCCATATTTAGAGACTGTGGACTGATAGTTACACCCCATATTTAGAGACTGTGGACTGATAGTTACACCCCATATTTAGAAATCCTATATTTAGAAACTGTGAAATGCAGGCAAGATAATAACAATCTATCTTTAATTTCTCCATTATCTATGTCCATATGTAAATGAGCAGGGTGTAACTGTTGGTCTCTCTCGATTGAAGTCATTAATTCAACACTTAGCAACAAGACGTTTGTCACAAGGTGTCATTCATAATTACTCATCTAGATTTTAGTGTCTTATGCAATATTAAAAATTAAACACCAGTGGTGTGTATTCATGGATGCCAAGGGAAGCCAGGCTTCCCCCAAACAACTGAACAAGATAAATTATCTTTAGTCTCGCTGTGTTTCATAGTTTTCCTTAAATTTCGCAAGCGGATGAATGTATCTCACCGGAGAAAGCAAGAGAGCGAAACAGCACCCGTCTGTCTCTGTATCTGTAGGCCATCTATGTGATGCTGTCTGGTCCAAAAGAGTATGACATTGTTGCCGCCCTTAGCATTGAATGCAAAGGGAAGCCAGCGATGATTGTTTTTATTAAATAATAGCCAATCAGCGTTGCGCTAAATTGAGTGAGCTCAACTGTGAATGGTCCTGGCGCACCAAAATAAAAGTGTCAAGGGAAGCCAGCTTGGAGCATACGTCATTCAGGTGAGGAAACTGCAATCTAATCCGCCCCATCGACAGAAACAACTTGAATTGTTGCATCTGGTTGTGTTGTTGTCCTCCGGTGGCTAGCTCGCTAGCTAAAATTGGCCCTTTCCTAAATTAGCCATGGATGGAGATAGACTTCTGGTTTTACTTAATTCTCCGTACTGGCCAATGACTATAACGGCGATTCTGATCCAACCATAAATTCATACATTGTTGTGTCCCTGGCCTGAGAGGATGGTAGTTCAATGTGTGGCTAGATGTAGAAGGCTAATGTTAACTAGCTAATGTTGCCCATGAAAGGAAGTTAGGCTAGTGAGCAAGCATTTTAGCCAGGTAACCTATGACAACAAAAACTGAAAGTGTATACTGTATGACAGAGTCATAGACCGTTTAGGCAACATGAAAGAGAGGAGGATGGCATTGGTGTTTCTCTACAAGTAGGGTGAGTCAACATGTTTTTTATACTTGCACGAACGCGCACGCACACAGAAATCAGAACCATGGACAGCCACATCATATTTAGCTTACGTTGACTGGACCAAATAGTTTTTGGTAGCTTTTAGTTGTCACTGGATTAGACTAAGCAGAGGTGATTTGATGATGTTGAAATGTTGAAGTTGAAATGGTGCTGGAATAGTGGAGGCAGCTCCTGTTTTCTTTGCGACTTGCGGTAACTCTCCGTGGTTCTAAATCAATAGTTGTTTAGTGGTCCCAAAATGTCTGAAATATTCATTTGCTTTACCATGCTGTAGGTAATGTACCTGTTTGTTACATGCAATATGCTTTGTGTAGTTCACAGGTTTTGTGATAAAACAAAGGTGTGGTTGAATTTATTCTGGCACTGTGTCTTCTTATTGTCTCGGGCCTTTAGGCCTATATATCACGGTGTCAAGGCATATGAACTAACATGTTATAGAGCAAACAACGCAATTATCACAACACATAGGTTGTAATATGGCTTTTTGTTCTGGCTTGGCTTCCCCAGTGATTTTACCCAGGCACCCCTGCTGTTCAACACAGAGTATTGAGTCTATGTAGCAGCCAACGTTGGAGACTTATGATACTTTACGAATCAACTAACTGGTGCAGTTCAGTTTTCTCCTAGCCTACACGTTACCATACATTTTCTCCAGACTACAGTAATGTCTGGTGGATTGACCCTGCAGTATAGACATAGATCCTTTGGTAACATTCACACGTTCCCAGTATACTGCATAGACCCTTTGGTAACATTCACACGTTCCCAGTGTACTGCATAGACCCTTTGGTAACATTCACACGTTCCCAGTATACTGCATAGACCCTTTGGTAACATTCACACGTTCCCAGTGTACTGCATAGACCCTTTGGTAACATTCACACGTTCCCAGTGTACTGCATAGACCCTTTGGTAACATTCACACGTTCCCAGTGTACTGCATAGACCCTTTGGTAACATTCACACGTTCCCAGTATACTGCATAGACCCTTTGGTAACCGGAGGAACGATGAGCCAATGCCTCTGCAGTATTTAATCACAGCTGAACGATTGTGTTCCCCTCCACTAGCGATGGGACATCATTACCACTGTTGAGGTGCAAATCTTCTAACACATCTTTGATGTATCACAGACTTATATACACAACATCCTCAGAGAAGGTGTGTGTGTGTGTGTGTGTGTGTTTGTGTTCTTGCCACTTTGATCCTGTGGCTAAATCAATTCTCCATGCCTCTGAGGTTTGTTTCACCAATCAAAGCCTAATCAATGAAGGTGTTTTAAGTGAAGCGCCTTATCTGGTGAATAGTTTAATTTAAAAATATATAATAATTAGCTTTAATATTGCAGATAGATTGTAACTTCCATCAATGTAATTGTCTGCATCACTTCCAATCCCCCATATGTTTTTTTCTCGCAAATATATATATATATATATATATATATATATATATATATATATATATATATATACATTCATACATATATATATATATATACATTCATACATATATATATACATTCATATATATACACATACGCATACATACACATAAATACACATATATACATACATACATATCCTTTAAAAATATATATTTCCCTTTATTACTTTCCAACCCCACCATCCCTTCCCTAATTGGAGTAAACTAGTGAACAACAACGCTTAGGCCTCTACTTCCAGCTTATACATACTATATACATTTTATGGGGAGACCTGTACACTGTGATCTGTAAATGCACACAAATTGTCCGTTATTCGAAAAAACAACAATATATTAAAGGGGAAGAATCTGTAAAGCATTTATCTCCTCCTCTCTGAAGATCTCCCGTTGAGCGGTTTTAATCAATGAAGGTGTTTTAAGTGAAGTGGCCTTATCTGGTGACTTTAACATTAACCTTCCATTGCACCATTACAGGCACCGTGAAATGTACCCCCCAGTCAATAATGCTAATTCAAACCCCCTCTTGTATATATAGCTGTAGAGAAATTGGTATTCATATTATGGTAAAGTGGTACGGACAGTCTTTATGACTGGCTATTAGAAGTTGGAAAAGTCAATATGCTGACTGAGATGTTTCGCACTGCTATGAGTTATGTTGCCGGAGTGGAATTCTTGGCACTGATTTTAGCAGGTCACCCACCTCTCGTGGTCAATGCTTTTGAGGACGTTGATATTGAAGTGATGGGGACAACCCCCCATGTCTCGCCTTAACCCCACCCTGTAATTTTAGCCTGGTGGAAAATAACAAATGATGTTCATAAGTGAACATTACTTCCCTGATGATTTCAGGCAGTCCATAAGGGGTTCCCCTTTGGGTCAGTGTTAATGTCACTCTCAGGGATGAGAACGGCCACCGCTTTCTGCTCCTTGATCTTCTTAAAGTGATGGAGGATGCTGAAAATCATTATCGGTCTTCAAGAAGGGAGAAAATTGAGTTATAATATCCGTATTAGGGCCCGCTTGCAAAGTAGCCAAGAAAGCTTATTACGGGATGTCTCGAAGAGCAGAATTTACATTTACAGCCACAGGACACAGTTAAAGCTGCAATATGTAACGTTTTTGTCCGACCTGACCAAAACGCGTGTTATAGATCTGTCATTCTAAGAAGCGGTAGATCTGTTCTATGTGTGCTATTTCTATGCTTCCCATTCTTAAGTTTTGTTTTTGAGCGTCTTTTACTTTCGTTTTTTGTACACCAGCTTCAAACAGCTGAAAATACAATAGTTTTGGTTATGGAAAATATATTTAGATGGTACAATGACTCTCTACACTATCCTTGCTTGTTTTTGTCACATAAACCGATCTTTAGCAACCAGGAAATGGCGGAGCAATTTCTGCATATTGCATCTTTAAAGCTAACACACTATTCTATTCAGTTTTTTTTCTTCTCATCAACAACTAACTTCCCAGCAGATGCGGAAATGGTATGTACCTTACGTATACATTATATACACTATATATACATCACTTTCAAATTAGTGGATTCGGCTATTTCAGCCACACCCGTTGCTGACAGATGTATAAAATCAAGCACACAGCCATGCAATCTCCATAGACAAACATTGGCAGTAAAATGGCCTGTACTGAAGAGCTCAGTGACTTTCAACGTGGCACCGTCATAGGATGCCACCTTTGCAACAAGTCAGTTCATCAAATTTCTGCCCTGCTAGAGCTGCCCCGGTCAACTGTTAGTGCTGTTATTGTGAAGTGGAAACGTCTAGGAGCAACAGCGGCTCAGCCGCGAAGTGGTAGGCCACACAAGCTCACAGAACGGGACCGCCGAGTGCTGAAGCGCATAGCGCGTACAAATCGTCTTTCCTCTGTTGCAACACTCACTACCGAGATCCAAACTGCCTCTGGAAGCAACGTCAGCACAAGAACTGTTCGCCATGAAATGGGTTTCCATGGCCGAGCAGCCGCACACAAGTCTAAGATCACCGTGCGCAATGCCAAGTGTCGGCTGGAGTGGTGTAAAGCTCGCAGCCATTGGACTCTGGAGCAGTGGAAATGCGTTCTCTGGAGTGATGAATCACGCTTCACCATCTGGCAGTCCGACAGACAAATCTGGGTTTGGCGGATGCCAGGAGAAAGCTACCTGCCCCAATGCATAGTGCCAACTGTAAAATGGAGGAGGAATAATGGTCTGGGGCTGTTTTTCATGGTTCGGGCTAGGCCCCTTAGTTCCAGTGAAGGGAAATCTTAACGCTACAGCATACAATGACATTCTAGATGCTTCTGTGCTTACAGCTTTGTGGCAACAGTTTGGGGAAGGCCCTTTCCTGTTTCAGCATGACAATGCCCCCGTGCACAAAGCGAGGTCCATACAGAAATGGTTTGTCGAGATCGGTGTGGAAGAACTTGACTGGCCTGCACAGAGCCCTGACCTCAACCCCATCGAACACCTTTGGGATGAATTGGAACGCCGACTGCGAGCCAGGCCTAAACGCCCAAAATCAGTGCTCGACCTCACTAATGCTCTTGTGGCTGAATGGAAGCAAGTCCCCGCAGCAATGTTCCAACATCTAGTGGAAAGTCTTCCCAGAAGAGTGGAGGCAGTTATTGCAGCAAAGGGGGGAACCAACTCCATATTAATGCCCATGATTTTGGAATGAGATGTTTGATGAGCAGGTGTCCACATACTGTTGGTCATGTGGTGTACAGTACACAGTAAGCAAACATCTATTCCTGTCATTAGTGTTCTGTACTTTCCAGTGCAGTCCTGTGGAATGAAACTAAGGACTTGAGACTAAGCATCAGTGGTGTTTCATTTATTCTGTCTGCAGGGAAAAATTGACAGCATCTGAAAATAGCCACACACCTACAGAGTGATTCATCTGTCAAGCAACCTGTTCATTAAGTGGAGTGTTGTTTCCTGTCTGAGTTATGTATCCAGGTTTCACACGGCAACAGCTTGACGTGTTGATGTATTATTCCATATTTATTTTGTTTTTGTTGTGTATTTGTATTTACAGGGAAACAATGTTATTTCCACGGGTGTTGATTAATGTTTATTTCTTTATTGGTTAATGTTTTTGCATTTCATAGATTGTTTATAGTGTTTGTTGGTTTGTTTGTTTAGACATTGAAAGATTATAGATAGACATTTGAATATCTTATTGTTGTACGCACTGTCAAGCTTTCAAGTTGTTAGAACAATAAACATTACTGTCTTCCAAGTCCTTGAAGAGTATTAAAACTTCTTTGGTCCTCTGAGATAACCCACAGTTCCTGACCCCTTGTGGTCCTCTGAGATAACCCACACTTCCTGACCCCCTGTGGTCCTCTGAGACAACCCACAGTTCTTGACTTCCTGTGGTCCTTTGAGATAACCCACAATTCTTGACTTCCTGTGGTCCTTTGAGACAACCCACACTTCCTGACCCTCTGTGGTCCTCTGAGATAACCCACACACACTTACACCCCCTCTTCAGTCAAATTGGTGTCCTTCAGAAGGCTCTTGAAATAGCTTGCTAGGCTAAGGGTGGTTAAGAGTGCCGAATGCAGGAGATATTGCTGCATACTATGTATCAGTTCATCTGGCATTCCATAGTGCTCCCTTAAGTAGGAAACATTGATCCAATTTGTTGAAACGGGCTCCAGTCTGATACATTCAATGTAACCTACAATACGTAACATTTCTTCTTTATGCATGAGGAATTTTTTATGTAGAGTAAGTAACTGCTTTTATGCTTGTCAGGTTCTCATTTAGGCACAAATCAAGTTCTCCGGCTTCTCCGCGGTACGGTTCAAGGGAGTTCTCCCAAAGCCGGTCAGTGGGAATTTAAAGCCCAATTACCATGTCAGACAGTGGTGGAGAAATTGCTTTCACTAGACTGAGGGCTCTGTGACAGGTGCATTGTGGAAGAATTGATTCTTACCGAGTGAATAGTCATTCTGTGTCTGTTTCTTATGACACCAGGCTGGGTGCAACCTGATTTGTAACACACAGATTTGAATCAGTACATCTTAGTGACTGTGTGTGCTCATCCTAATACACAGGATGCCACCCAAATGGCACCCTTCTCCCTATGTAGTGCACTATTTTTTACCAGAGCCCTGTGGGCACAAAGTAGTGCAGTATAAAGGGAAAAGGGAGACGTTTGGGACGCCTACACATGCTCTCTAAAAGAGCTCCAGATTAGCTGAGGGGGGATAGGAACCTCCACTTCACAGGTCAAGAGCTAGTGCAAGGGGCTCCATCTCAAAGGTTCCAGATCAGTCGAGACTCAGGGGGAAGGGGGGCCTCACCAAAACATGTGTTAAGCAGCCAAAGAAAAGAAGGTGGATATATATATTTCTCTTTCCTGGGTAAGAGTGAAGGGAAGGAGTGAGGACAAACACTACAACTAGTCTGTAGGATACGTTATATTGATGTCTGGACTGGATGGTAGGATACGTTAGATTCTGTCTGGACTGGAAGGTAGGATACATTAGAATCTCTCTGGACTGGACGGTAGGATACGTTTATTGCTGTATGGACTGGAAGGTAGGATACGTTATATTCTTCTGGACTGGAAGGTAGGATACATTAGAATCTTCTCTGGACTGGAAGGTAGGATACATTAGATGTTTGTCTGGACTGGATTGTAGGATACGTTAGATTGCCGTCTGGACTGGAAGGTAGGATACATTAGAATCTCTCTGGACTGGACGGTAGGATACGTTATATTGCTGTCTGGACTGGATGGTAGGATACGTTTTATTAATGTCTGGACTGGATGGTAGGATATGTTTTATTAATGTCTGGACTGGATGGTAGGATATGTTAGATGTTTGTCTGGACTGGATGGTAGGATACGTTAGAATATCTCTGGACTGGGACGGTGTAGGATACGTTTTCTTATCTCTCTGGACTGGACGGTAGGATACGTTATATTGCTGTCTGGACTGGATGGTAGGATACGTTTTATTAATGTCTGGACTGGATGGTAGGATACGTTTTATTAATGTCTGGACTGGATGGTAGGATACGTTAGAATGCTGTCTGGACTGGATGGTAGGATGCGTTAGATGTTTGTCTGGACTGGAAGGTAGGATACGTTAGATGTTTGTCTGGAATGCATGGTAGGATACGTTATATTGCTGTCTGGACTGGATGGTAGGATACGTTATGGTCTGGAGGATACGTTATATTGCTGTCTGGACTGGATGGTAGGATACGTTATCTTGCTGTCTGGATTGGAAGGTAGGATAACTTATATTGCTGTCTGGACTGGATGGTAGGATATCGTTAGATTATATTGGACTAGATGGTAGGGATATGTTAGATTGCTGTATGGACTGGAAGGTAGGGACTAAAGTCTTAGATTGTAGGACTATGTTATATTCTCTCTGGACTGGAAGGTAGGATACGTTAGATTGCTGTCTGGACTGGAAAGGTAGGATACGTTAGATTGCAGTCTGGACTGGAGGTAGGATACTTAGATTGCTGTCTGGACTGGATGGTAGGATTACGTTAGATTTTGTCTGGACTGGAAGGTAGGATACGTTAGATGTTTGTCTGGCACTGAGATGGTAGGATACGTTAGATTGCTGTCTGGACTGGATGGTAGGATACGTTAGATTTCTGTCTGGACTGGATGGTAGGATACGTTAGATTGCTGTCTGGACTGGATGGTAGGATACGTTATATTGCTGTCTTGACTGGATGGTAGGATACGTTATATTTGTCTGGACTGGATGGTAGGATACGTTAGATGTTTGCTGTGGACTGGATGGTTAGGATACGTTATATGTCTCTTGACTGGAAGGTAGGATACGTTAGATTTCTGTCTGGACTGGATGGTAGGATACGTTATATTGCTGTCTGGACTGGATGGTAGGATACGTTATATTCTGTCTGGACTGGAAGGTAGGATACGTTATATTTCTGTCTGGACTGGAAGGTAGGATACGTTATATTGCTGTCTGGACTGGATGGTAGGATACGTATATTCTTGTCTGGACTGGAAGGTAGGATACGTTATATTGCTGTCTGACTGGATGGTAGGATACGTTATATTCTCTGACTGGAAGGTAGGATACGTTATATTATGTCTGGACTGGATGGTAGGATTATATTAGATTGCTGTCTGGACTGGATGGTAGGATACGTTATATTAATGTCTGGACTGGATGGTAGGATACGTTAGATTGCTGTCTGGACTGGATGGTAGGATACGTTAGATTTTGTCTGGACTGGAAGGTAGGATACGTTAGATTTGTTGTCTGGACTGGATGGTAGGATATGTTATATTGCTGTCTGGACTGGATGGTAGGATACGTTAGATTGCTGTCTGGACTGGAAGGTAGGATACTTTATATTGCTGTCTGGACTAGGATGTAGGATACTTATATATTGCTGGATGGAAGGTAGGATACGGTTATATGTTTATGTCTGGACTGGAAGGTAGGATACGTTAGATTGCTGTCTGGACTGGAAGGGTAGGATACGTTATATTTCTGTCTGGACTGGAAGGTAGGATACGTTATATTGATGTCTGGACTGGAAGGTAGGATACGTTATATTTCTGTCTGGACTGGATGGTAGGATACGTTATATTTTTGTCTGGACTGGAAGGTAGGATACGTTAGATTGCTGTCTGGATACTTATATGGTTGGGATGGAAGGTAGGATGTTTATATCTGGACTGGATGGTAGGATTACTTGTCTGGACTATATTGTAGGATACTGGACTGAACTGGAAGGATAGGTTTATATTTCTGTCTGGACTGGAAGGTAGGATACGTTATATTGCTGTCTGGACTGAATGGTAGGATACGTTATGTATTTTCTGTCTGGACTGGATGGTAGGATACGTTATATTGCTGTCTGGACTGGAAGGTAGGATACTTAGATTCTGGGACTGGAAGGTAGGATACGTTATATTGCTGTCTGGACTGATGGTAGGATACGTTATATTGCTGTCTGGACTGGATGGTAGGATACGTTAGATTGCTGTCTGGACTGGTAGGATACGTAGGATACTGATGGTAGGATACGTTGATAATGTATGGACTGGATGTAGGATACGTTAGATGCTGTCTGGACTGGATGGTAGGGATACGTTAGATTGCTTGTCTGGACTGGAAGGTAGGATACGTTAGATATTTGTCTGGACTGGATGGTAGGATACGTTAGATGTTTGTCTGGACTGGATGGTAGGATACGTTAGATGTTTGTCTGGACTGGATGGTAGGATACGTTATTATGTTTGTCTGGACTGGATGGTAGATATGTTAGATTACTGTCTGGACTGGATGGTAGGATAGGTTAGATGTTTGTCTGACTGGAAGGGTAGGATACGTTTTATATTGCTGTCTGGACTGGATGGTAGGATACGTTAGATTGCTGTCTGGACTGGATGGTAGGATACGTTATATTGCGTAGGATAGGATACGTTAGATTGCTGTCTGGACTGGATGGTAGGATACGTTAGATTTCTGTCTGGACTGGATGGTAGGATACGTTAGATGTTTGTCTGGACTGGAAGGTAGGATATGTTAGATTGCTGTCTGGACTGGAAGGTAGGATACGTTAGATTACTGTCTGGACTGGATGGTAGGATACGTTAGATTGCTGTCTGGACTGGAAGGTAGGATACGTTATATTTCTGTCTGGACTGGATGGTAGGATACGTTATATTGCTGTCTGGACTGGATGGTAGGATACGTTAGATGCTGTCTGGACTGGAAGGTAGGATACGTTATATTTCTGTCTGGACTGGAAGGTAGGATACGTTAGATATTGCTGTCTGGACTGGAAGGTAGGATACGTTAGATTGTCTGTCTGGACTGGATGGTAGGATACGTTAGATTGCTGTCTGGACTGGATGGTAGGATACGTTAGATTGCTGTCTGGACTGGATGGTAGGATACGTTAGATGTTTGTCTGGACTGGATATCAATGTAGATACGTTAGATTGCTGTCTGGACTGGATGGTAGGATACGTTAGATTCTCTCTCTGGACTGGATGAGGTAGGATACGTTAGATTGCTGTCTGGACTGGATGGTAGGATACGTTAGATTACTGTCTGGACTGGATGGTAGGATACTGTTAGATTGCTGTCTGGACTGGATGGTAGGATACGTTAGATGTTTGTGGACTGGAAGGTAGGATACGTTAGATGTGCTGTCTGGACTGGATGGTAGGATACGTTAGATGTTTGTCTGGACTGGATGGTAGGATACGTTAGATTGCTGTCTGGACTGGAAGGTAGGATACGTTAGATGTTTGTCTGGACTGGATGGTAGGATACGTTAGATTGCTGTCTGGACTGGATGGTAGGGATGTTATATTACTGTCTGGACTGGAAGGTAGGATACGTTATATTTCGTCTGAGACTGGATACGTATATTGCTGTCTGGACTGGATAGGTAGGATACGTTATATTTTCTGTTCTGGATGGACTGGAAGGTAGGATACGTTATATTATCTGTCTGGACTGGAAGGTAGGATACGTATATTATTGTCTGGACTGGAAGGTAGGATACGTTAGATTGCTGTCTGGACTGGAAGGTAGGATACGTTATATTGCTGTCTGGACTGGATGGTAGGATACGTTAGATTTTTGTCTGGACTGGAAGGTAGGATACGTTTATTTGCTGTCTGACTGGAAGGTAGGATACGTTAGATTCTCTGTCTGGACTGGATGGTAGGATTCTTTAGATTGCTGTCTGGACTGGAAGGTAGGATACGTTATATTTCTGTCTGGACTGGAAGGTAGGATACGTTATATTGCTGTCTGACTGGATGGTAGGATACGTTATATTGCTGTCTGGACTGGATGGTAGGATACGTTATATTTGCTGTCTGGACTGGATGGTAGGATACGTTATATTGCTGTCTGGACTGGAAGGTAGGATACGTTAGATTCTGTCTTGGACTGGAAGGTAGGATACGTTTAGATTGCTGTCTGGACTGGATGGTAGGATACGTTATATTAATGTCTGGACTGGATGGTAGGATACGTAGATATTGTCTGACTGGATGGTAGGATACGTTAGATTGCTGTCTGGACTGGATGGTAGGATACGTTAGATTGCTGTCTGGACTGATCTGGATACGTTATATTGCTGTCTGTACTGGATACGTTAGATTTCTGTCTGGACTGGATGGTAGGATTCTACGTTTATATTGTCTGGACTGGATACGTTATATATTGGTAGGATACGTTTATATTGCTGTCTGGACTGGAAGGTAGGATACGTTATATTTCTGTCTGGACTGGAAGGTAGGATACGTTATATTGTCTGTCTGGTAGGATACTTGGATGGTAGGATAAGGTTAGGATTATTAGATGTCTGGACTGGAAGGTAGGATACGTTAGATTGCTGTCTGGATTGCTGTCTGGATGGTAGGATACGTTAGATTTTTGTCTGGACTGGAAGGTAGGATACGTTAGATTTCTTGTCTGGACTGGAAGGTAGGATACGTTATATTACTGTCTGGACTGGATGGTAGGATCGTTATATTGCTGTCTGGACTGGATGGTAGGATACGTTAGATTTTGTCTGGACTGGAAGGTAGGATACGTTAGATTGCTGTCTGGACTGTGGTGGATAGGTTAGATAGTTTGTCTGGACTGGATGGTAGGATACGTTAGATTGCTGGGACTGGATGGTAGGATAACGTTAGATTGCTGTCTGGACTGGATGGTAGGATACGTTATATTGCTGTCTGGACTGGAAGGTAGGATACGTTATATTGATGTCTGGACTGGATGGTAGGATACGTTATATTTCTTGTTCTGGAGGGATGGTAGGATACGTTATATTTCTGTCTGGACTGGAAGGTAGGATACGTTATATTGCTGTCTGGACTGGAAGGTAGGATACGTTATTATTTGTCTGGACTGGATGGTAGGATACGTTAGATTTTTGTCTGGACTGGAAGGTAGGATACGTTAGATGTTTGTCTGGACTGGATGGTAGGATACGTTAGATGTTGTCTGGACTGGATGGTAGGATACGTTATATTGCTGTCTGGACTGGAAGGTAGGATACGTTAGATTGCTGTCTGGACTGGATGATAGGTAGGATACTGACTGGATGAGGATACGTTGGACTTGCTGTCTGTTGGATGTAGGTTAGTTAGATTGCTGTCTGGACTGGATGGTAGGATACGTTAGATTTTTGTCTGGACTGGACGGTAGGATACGTTATATTGCTGTCTGGACTGGATGGTAGGATACGTTAGATTACTGTCTGGACTGGATGGTAGGATACGTTAGATTGTCTGGACTGGATGGTAGGATATGTTAGATGTTTGTCTGGACTGGATGGTAGGATACGTTAGATTGCTGTCTGGACTGGATGGTAGGATACGTTAGATATTTGTCTGGACTGGAAGGTAGGATACGTTAGATTGCTGTCTGGACTGGATGGTAGGATACGTTATATTACTGTCTGGACTGGAAGGTAGGATACGTTATATTGCTGTCTGGACTGGATGGTAGGATACGTTATATTACTGTCTGGACTGGAAGGTAGGATACGTTATATTGCTGTCTGACTGGACTGAAGGTAGGATACGTTAGATTTTCTGTCTGGACTGGAAGGTAGGATAGTTATATTGCTGTCTGGACTGGATGGTAGGATACGTTATATTTCTCTGTCTGGACTGGAAGGTAGGATACGTTATATTACTGTCTGGACTGGAAGGTAGGATACGTTAGATTGCTGTCTGGACTGGAAGGTAGGATACGTTAGATTGCTTCTGGATTGGATGTCTGGACGTTATATGTGCTGTCTGATGGGTAGGATACGTTAGATTGCTGTAGGATACTAGATTGGTAGGTCTGGACTGGATGGTATATTAGCACGTTAGATTGGACTGGATGGTAGGATACGTTATATCTGTCTGGACTGGAAGGTAGGATACGTTATATTTGCTGTCTGGACTGGAAGGTAGGTTACGTTAGATAGATATTTGTCTGGACTGGATGGTAGGATACGTTAGATTGCTGTCTGGACTGGATGTAGGATACGTATAGATGTTGTCTGGACTGGATGGTAGGATACGTTAGATTTTTGTCTGGACTGGATGGTAGGATACGTTAGATTGCTGTCTGGACTGGAAGGTAGGATACGTTAGATTGCTGTCTGGACTGGATGGTAGGATACGTTAGATATTTGTCTGGACTGGAAGGTAGGATACGTTAGATTTCTGTCTGGACTGGAAGGTAGGATACGTTATATTTCTGTCTGGACTGGATGGTAGGATACGTTATATTGCTGTCTGGACTGGAAGGTAGGATACGTTATATTTCTGTCTGGACTGGAAGGTAGGATACGTTATATTGCTGTCTGGATTGGAAGGTAGGATACGTTATATTTCTGTCTGGACTGGAAGGTAGGATACGTTAGATATTGCTGTCTGGACTGGATGGTAGGATACGTTTATTACTCTTCTGGACTGGATGGTAGGATACGTTAGATTGCTGTCTGGACTGGATGGTAGGATACGTTAGATTTTGTCTGGACTGGATAGGTAGGATACGTTAGATGGAAGGTTTGTCTGGACTGGATGGTAGGATACGTTATATTTTTGTCTGGACTGGATGGTAGGATACGTTAGATTACTGTCTGGACTGGAGGTAGGATACGTTAGATTGCTGTCTGGACTGGATGGTAGGATACGTTAGATATTTGTCTGGACTGGATGGTAGGATACGTTAGATTGCTGTCTGGACTGGATGGTAGGATACGTTAGATTTTTGTCCTGGACTGGATACTGATTATTTGTCTGGACTGGATATGGTAGGAGGATACGTTAGATTGCTGTCTGGACTGGACGGTAGGATACGTTATTTAGATTGCTTGTCTGGACTGGAAGGTAGGATACGTTAGATTGCTTCTCTGGACTGGAAGGTAGGATTACGTTAGATGTTTGTCTGGACTGGAAGGTAGGATACGTTAGATTGCTGTCTGGACTGGAAGGTAGGATACGTTAGATTGCTGTCTGGACTGGATGGTAGGATACGTTAGATGTTTGTCTGGACTGGATGAAGTAGGATACGTTATATTCTTGTCTGGACTGGATGGTAGGATACGTTATATTGCTGTCTGGACTGGATGGTAGGATACGTTATATTCTGTCTGGACTGGAAGGTAGGATACGTTAGATTGCTATTCTGGACTGGATGGTAGGATGTTAGATGGACTGGACTGGATGGTAGGATACGTTATTTTGTCTGGACTGGAAGGTAGGATACGTTAGATGCTGTCTGGACTGGATGGTAGGATACGTTAGATTTGCTGTCTGGACTGGATGGTAGGATACGTTAGATTGCTGTCTGGACTGGATGGTAGGATACGTTTAGATTCTGTCTGGACTGGATGGTAGGATACGTTTAGATTTTGTCTGGACTGGATGGTAGGATACGTTAGATATTTGTCTGGACTGGATGGTAGGATACGTAGTTAGATGGTGCTGTCTAGGATACGTTATATTGCTGTCTGGTAGGATACGTTAGATTGCTGTCTGGACTGGAAGGTAGGATACGTTAGATATTTGTCTGGATACGTTAGATGTTGTTGTCTGGACTGGATGGTAGGATACGTTAGATGTTTGTCTGACTGGAAGGTAGGATACGTTAGAGGTTTTGTCTGGACTGGACGTAGGATACGTTAATTATGTCTGGACTGGAAAGGTAGGATACGTTAGATTGCTGTCTGGACTGGATGGTAGGATACGTTAGATTTTTTGTCTGGACTGGATAGTTATTACTGATGGACTGTTAGATTAGATTGTCTGGACTGGATGGTAGGATACGTTAGATTGCTGTCTGGACTGGATGGTAGGATACGTTATATTGCTGTCTGGACTGGATGGTAGGATACGTTAGATTACGTCTGGACTATTAGGATACGTTATATTTTGTCTGGACTGGATGGTAGGATACGTTAGATTGCTGTCTGGACTGGAAGGTAGGATACGTTATATTTTTGTCTGGACTGGATGTAGGATACGTTATATTAGATGTTTGTTTGGACTGGAAGGTAGGATACGTTAGATGTTTGTCTGGGACTGGAAAGTAGGATACGTTAGATTGCTGTCTGGACTGGAATGTAGGATACGTTTGATGTTTGTCTGGACTGGAAGGTAGGATACGTTAGATTGTTTGTCTGGACTGGAGATGTTAGAATAGGTTCGATTTTTGTCTGGACTGGATGGTAGGATACGTTAGATTTTGTCTGGACTGGATGGTAGGATACGTTAATTGCTGTCTGGACTGGATGGTAGGATACGTTAGATATTTGTCTGGACTGGATGGTAGGATACGTTAGATTGCTGTCTGGACTGGATGGTAGGATAGGTTAGATGTTTGTCTGGACTGGAAGGTAGGATACGTTAGATGTTTGTCTTGTCTGGCTGGTTGGATACGTTAGAAGTTTGTCTGGACTTCAAGGTTGGATACTTTAGATGTTTGTCTGAACTGGAAGGTAGGATACATTAGATGTTTGTCTGGACTGGAAGGTAGGATTCGTTAGATTGTTTTCTGGACTGGATGGTAAGATACTTAAGATGTTTGTCTGGACTGGATGGTAGGATACGTTAGATGTTGCTGTCTGGACTGGAAGGTAGGATACGTTAGATTGCTGTCTGGACTGGAAGGTAAGGATACATTTAGATTGCTGTCTGGACTGGATGGTAGGATACGTTAGATTGCTGTCTGGACTGGAAGGTAGGATACGTTAGATGTGTGTCTGGACTGGATGGTAGGATACGTTAGATGGTTGTCTGGACTGGACGGTAGGATACGTTAGATTGCTGTCTGGACTGGATGGTTGGATACGTTAGATGTTTGTCTGGACTGGATGGTAGGATACGTTAGATGTTTGTCTGGACTGGATGGTAGGATACGTTAGATGTTTGTCTGGACTGGATGGTAGGATACGTTAGATGTTTGTCTGGACTGGATGGTAGGATACATTAGATGTTTGTCTGGACTCTTCGGTTGGATAGGTTAGATGTTTGCCTGGACTGAAAGGTAGGATACGTTAGATGTTTGTCTTGTCTAATTGGTAGGATATGATCGATGTTTGTCTGGACTCGACGGTAGTATACGTTAGATTGCTGTCTGGACTGGATGGTAGGATATGTTAGATGTTTGTCTGGACTGGATGGTAGGATGCATTATATTGCTGTCTGGACTGGAAGGTAGGATACGTTATATTTCTGTCTGGACTGGAAGGTAGGATACGTTATATTGCTGTCTGGACTGGATGGTAGGATACGTTATATTACTGTCTGGACTGGATGGTAGGATACGTTAGATTGCTGTCTGGACTGGATGGTAGGATACGTTATATTGCTGTCTGGACTGGAAGGTAGGATACGTTATATTCTCTCTGGACTGGAAGGTAGGATACGTTATATTTCTCTCTGGACTGGAAGGTAGGATACGTTAGATTGCTGTCTGGACTGGATGGTAGGATATGTTTGATGTTTGTCTGGACTAGAAGGTAGGATACGTTAGATTGCAGTCTGACTGGAATGAAGGATATGTTAGATTGCTGTCTGGACTGGATGGTAGGATTCTTTAGATTGCTGTCTGGACTGGATGGTAAGATACATTAGATTCTCTCTGGACTGGACGGTAGGATACGTTATATTAATGTCTGGACTGGATGGTAGGATACGTTAGATATTTGTCTGGACTGGATGGTAGGATACGTTAGATTGCTGTCTGGACTGGATGGTAGGATGCGTTAGATGTTTGTCTGGACTAGAAGGTAGGATACGTTAGATGTTTGTCTTGACTGCATGGTAGAATTGGTTAGATGTTTGTCTGGACTGGAAGGTAGGATACGTTAGATTGCTGTCTGGACTGGAAGGTAGGATACTTTATATTTCTGTCTGGACTGGAAGGTAGGATACGTTATATTTCTGTCTGGACTGGAAGGTAGGATACGTTATATTTCTGTCTGGACTGGAAGGTAGGATATGTTATATTCTGTCTGAACTGGAAGGTAGGATACGTTAGATTACTGTCTGGACTGGATGGTAGGATACGTTATATTACTGTCTGGACTGGATGGTAGGATACGTTATATTGCTGTCTGGACTGGAAGGTAGGATACGTTATATTGCTGTCTGAACTGGATGGTAGGATACGTTATCTTGCTGTCTGGATTGGAAGGTAGGATACGTTATATTTCTGTCTGGACTGGAAGGTAGGATACGTTATATTGCTGTCTGGACTAGATGGTAGGATATGTTATATTCTCTTTGGACTGGAAGGTAGGATACGTTAGATTGCTGTCTGGACTGGAAGGTAGGATACGTTAGATTGCAGTCTGACTGGAAGGTAGGATACGTTAGATTGCTGTCTGGACTGGATGGTAGGATTCGTTAGATTGCTGTCTGGACTGGATGGTAGGATACGTTAGAATCTCTCTGGACTGGACGGTAGGATACGTTATATTGCTGTCTGGACTGGATGGTAGGATACGTTATATTAATGTCTGGACTGGATGGTAGGATACGTTAGATATTTGTCTGGACTGGATGGTAGGATACGTTAGATTGTTGTCTTGACTGCATGGTAGGATTGGTTAGATATTTGTCTGGACTGGAAGGTAGGATACGTTAGATTGCTGTCTGGACTGGATGGTAGGATTCGTTATATTGCTGTCTGGACTGGAAGGTAGGATACATTATATTCTCTCTGGACTGGAAGGTAGGATACGTTATATTACTGTCTGGACTGGATGGTAGGATACATTATATTAATGTTTGGACTGGATGGTAGGATACGTTATATTGCTGTCTGGACTGGAAGGTAGGATACGTTATATTTTTGTCTGGACTGGAAGGTAGGATACGTTATGTTTCTGTCTGGACTGGAAGGTAGGATACATTATATTGCTGTCTGGACTGGATGGTAGGATACGTTATATTGCTGTCTGGATTGGAAGGTAGGATACCTTATATTGATGTCTGGACTGGATGGTAGGATACGTTATATTCTCTCTGGACTGGATGGTAGGATACGTTATATTGCTGTCTGGACTGGATGGTAGGATGTGTTAGATGTTTGTCTGGACTGGAAGGTAGGATACGTTAGATGTTTGTCTGGACTGGAAGGTAGGATACGTTAGATGTTTGTCGGGACTGGAAGGTGGAATAGGTTAGATATTTGTCTGGACTGGATGGTAGGATACATTAGATTCTCTCTGGCCTGGATGTGTAGGTAACCTTAAATTGCTGTCTGGACTGGAAGGTAGGATACTTTAGATATTTGTCTGGACTGGATGGTAGGATACGTTAGATGTTTGTCTGTTCTGGATGGTAGGATGCGTTAGAAGTTTGTCTGGACTGGATGATAGGATACGTTAGATGTTTGTCTGGACTGGTAGGTGGATATGTTAGATGTTTGTCTGGACTAGAAGGTAGGATATGTTAGATTGCTGTCTGGACTAGATGGTAGGATATGTTAGATTACTGTCTGGACTGGATGATAGGATACGTTAGATGTTTGTCTGGACTGGATGGTAGGATACGTTAGATTGCTGTCTGGACTGGATGGTAGGATACGTTAGATTACTGTCTGGACTGGATGGTAGGATACGTTATATTGCTGTCTGGACTGGAAGGTAGGATACGTTATATTTCTGTCTGGACTGGAAGGTAGGATACGTTATATTTTCTGTCTGGACTGGAAGGTAGGATACGTTATATTGCTGTCTGGACTGGATGGTAGGATATGTTAGATGTTTGTTTGGACTGGAAGGTAGGATACGTTAGATGTTTGTCTGGACTGGAAGGTAGGATACGTTAGATGTTTGTCGGGACTGGAATGTAGGATACATTTGATGTTTGTCTGGACTGCATGGTAGGATAGGTTAGACGTTTGTCTGGACTGGAAGGTGGAATAGGTTCGATTTTTGTCTGGACTGGATGGTAGGATACATTAGATTTTCTCTGGACTGGATTGTAGGATACCTTAAATTGCTGTCTGGACTGGAAGGTAGGATACGTTAGATATTTGTCTGTACTGGATGGTAGGATACATTAGATGTATCCTACCTTCCAGTCCAGACAAAACATTGCAACGTCTGGAATAGTTAGTGGTCTGTACACTGCATCGCAGTGCTGGACTGTGCCACTAGGATACTGGTTAGATGCTCTGTCTTGCCGGACTGGATGGTATAGGATACGTTGGAGTTTGTCTGGATTGGCCAGCGTCGTCCAGGTTGGACTGGATGGTAGATTAGGGATGTCTGGACTGGAAGATACATTAGATTTTGGCGTTGGATGGTAGGATACGTTAGATTGTCTGTCTGTCTGGAGTATATAAAGATAAAATATTATATATATGTGTATTCACTAACTGTAAGTCTCTGGATATTGAGCGTCTGGACTGGATGACTAAATATGTTAGATGTTTGTCTGGACTGGATGGTAGGATAGGTTAGATGTTTGTCTGGACTGGAAGGTAGGATACGTTAGATGTTTGTCTGGACTGGATGGTAGGATACGTTAGAAGTTTGTCTGGACTTCAAGGTTGGATACTTTAGATGTTTGTCAGAACTGGAAGGTAGGATACATTAGATGTTTGTCTGGACTGGAAGGTAGGATTCGTTAGATGTTTTTTGGAATGGATGGTAAGATACTTAAGATGTTTGTCTGGACTGGATGGTAGGATACGTTAGATGTTTTTCTGGACTGGAAGGTAGGATACGTTAGATTGCTGTCTGGACTGGAAGGAAGGACATTTTAGATTGCTATCTGGACTTGAATGTAGGATATGTTAGATTGCTGTCTGGACTGGAAGGTAGGATACGTTAGATTGCTGTCTGGACTGGATGGTAGGATACGTTAGACGTTTGTCTGGACTGGATGGTAGGATATATTAGCTGTATGTTTGAATGGTAGAATACATGTATGTACTCACTAAAAAACTGTTATCACTGCGCATAAGACCGTCTCCTAAATGACTAAATGTAAAGTAATTGTTTGTCTGGACTGGATGGTAGGATATGTTAGATGTTTGGCTGCACTGGAAGGTATGATTTGATAGATGTTTGTCTGGACTGGACGGTAGCATATGTTAGATGTTTTTCTGGACTGGATGGTAGGATATGTTAGCTGTTTGTCTGGACTGGACGGTAGGATATGTTAGATGTTTTCTGGACTGGACGGTAGGATCGTTAGGTGTTTGTCTGGACTGAATGGTAGGATACGATAGATTACTGAATGGACTGGAAGGTAGGATACGTTAGATGTTTGTCTGGAATGGATGGTAGGATACGTTAGATTTCTGTCTGGACTGGAAGGTAGGATACGTTAGAGTTTGTCTGGACTGGAAGGTAGGATACGTTAGATTGCTGTCTGGACTGGATGGTAGGATACGTTATATTGCTGTCTGGACTGGAAGGTAGGATACGTTAGAAGTTTTACTGGACTGGAAGGTAGGATACGTTAGATTGCTGTCTGGACTGGATGGTAGGATACGTTATATTGCTGTCTGGACTGGAAGGTAGGATACGTTAGATGTTTGTCTGGACTGGAAAGTAGGATACGTTAGATTGCTGTCTGGACTGGATGGTAGGATACGTTATATTGCTGTACGTTAGATATTTGTCTGGACTGGATGGTAGGATTCGTTAGATTTCTGTCTGGACTGGAAGGAAGGATACGTTAGAAGTTTTCCTGGACTGGAAGGTAGGATACGTTAGATGTTTGTCTGGACTGGAAGGTAGGATATGTTAGATTGCTGTCTGGACTGGATGGTAGGATACGATGTATTACTGTCTGGACTGGAAGGTAGGATATGTTAGATGTTTGTCTGGACTGGATGGTATGATACGTTAGATGTTTGTCTGGACTAGAAGGGTAGGATATTTTAAATTGCTGTCTGGACTGGATGGTAGGATACGTTAGATTTTTGTCTGGACTGGATGGTAGGATATGTTAGATGTTTGTCTTGACTGGATGGTAGGATACGTTAGATGTTTGTCTGGACTCGACTTTAGGATTCGTTTGATATTTGTCTGGAATGGATGGTAGGATATGTTAGATTGCTGTCTGGACTGGATGGTAGGATACGTTATATTGCTGTCCGTTAGATATTTGTCTGGACTGTATGGTAGGATACGTTATATGTTTGTGTGGACTGGATGGTAGGATTCGTTAGATTTCTGTCTGGACTGGAAGGTAGGATATGTTATATTGCTGTCTGGACTGGAAGGTAGGATACGTTAGATGTTTGTCTGTACTGGAAGGTAGGATACGTTAGATGTTTGTCTTGACTGGAAGGTAGGATACGTTAGATTGCTGTCTGGACTGGATGGTAGGATAAGATATATTGCTGTCTGGACTGGAAGGTAGGATACGTTAGATGTTTTTCTGGACTGGATGGTATGATACGTTAGATGTTTGTCTGGACAAGAAGGGTAGGATATGTTAAATTGCTGTCTGGACTGGATGGTAGGATACGTTATATTGCTGTCTGACTGGAAGGTAGGATACGTTAGATGTTTGTCTGGACTGGAAGGTAGGAATACGTTGGATGTTTGTCTGGACTGGAAGGTAGGATATGTTAGATTGCTGTCTGGACTGGATGGTAGGATACAATGTATTACTGTCTGGACTGGAAGGTAGGATTTGTTAGATTTTTGTCTGGACTGAATGGTATGATACGTTAGATATTTGTCTGGACTGGATGGTAGGATATGTTAAATGTTTGTCTGGACTGGATGGTAGGATACGTTAGATGTTTGTCTGGACTCGACTGGTAGGATACGTTAGATATTTGTCTGGACTGGATGGTAGGATACGTTAGATGTTTGTCTGCACTGGATGGTAGGATACATTAGATGTTTGTCTGGACTCGTCGGTTGGATAGGTTAGATGTTTGTCTGGACTGGAAGGTAGGATACGTTAGATGTTTGTCTTGTCTGGCTGGTAGGATATGATCGATGTTTGTCTGGACTCGACGGTAGTATACATTAGATTTTTGTCTGGACTGGAAGGTAGGATACGTTAGAAGTTTGTCTGGACTTCAAGGTTGGATACGTTAGATGTTTGTCAGAACTGGACGGTAGGATACGTTAGATTGCTCTCTGGACTGGATGGTTGGAGACGTTAGATGTGTGTCTGGACTGGATGGTAGGATACGATAGATGGTTGTCTGGACTTGACGGTAGGATACTTTAGAAGTTTGTCTGGACTGGATGGTAGGATATATTAGCTGTATGTTTGAATGGTAGGATACATGTATGTACTCACTAAAAAACTGTTATCACTCCGGATAAGACCGTCTGCTAAATGACTAAATGTAAAGTAAATGTTTGTCTGGACTGGATGGTAGGATATGTTAGATGTTTGGCTGGACTGGACGGTAGGATATGTTAGATGTTTGTTTGGACTGGATGGTAGGATACATTAGATGTTTGTCTGGGCTGGACGGTAGGATATGTTAGATGTTTGTTTGGACTGGATGGTAGGATACATTAGATGTTTGTCTGGACTGGACGGTAGGATATGTTAGATGTTTGTTTGGACTGGATGGTAGGATACATTAGATGTTTGTCTGGACTCGAACATAGGAATCATTATGTGTTTCTCTTGACTGGATGGTAGGATACGATAGATGTTTTTCTGGACTTTATGGAAGGATATGCTAGATGTTTGTTTGAACTGGATGGTGGGATACGTTAAATGTTTGTATGACTGGATGATAGGAATCGTTATGTGTGTGTCTGGACTGGATGGTAGGATACGTTAGATGTTTGTCTGGACTGGAAAGTAGGATATATTAGATGTTTGCCTGGACTGGAAGGTAGAATGCTTTAGATGTTTCCTGGACTGGAAAGTAGGATACGTTAGATGTTTGCCTGGACTGGACGGTAGAATGCTTTAGATGTTTGTCTGGACTGGATGGTAGGATACGTTAGATGTTTTTCTGGACTGGATGGTAGGGAAACATGATATGTCTGTCGGGACTGGATGGTAGGATATATTAGATGTTTGTTTGGACTGAATGGTAGGATACGTTAGACGTTTGTCTGGACTGGACGGTAACATATGTTAGATGTTTTTCTGGACTGGATGGTAGGATACGTTAGATTGCTGTCTGGACTGGATGGTAGGAAACATTAGATTGCTGTCTGGACTGGAGGTAGGATATGTTAGATGTTTTTCTGCACTGGAAGGTAGGATACGTTAGATGTTTTTCTGGACTGGATGGTAGGATACGTTAGATGTTTGTCTGGACTGGACGGTAGGATACGTTAAGTGTTTGTCTGGACAGGATTGTAGGATACATGATATGTCTGTCTGGACTGGATGGTAGGATATGTTAGATGTTTGTTTGGACTGAATGGTAGGAAACATTAGATGTTTGTCTGAACTGGATGATAGGATCTGTTATATGTTTGTCTGCACTGGAAGGTATGATACGTTAGATGTTTTTCTGGACTGGAAGGAAGGATACGTTAGATGTTACCCTCTACTGGACGGTAGAATACTTTAGCTGTTTGTCTGGACTGGATTGTAGGATATGTTAGATTTTTTTCTGGACTGGATGGTAGGATACGTTAGATGTTTGTCTGGAGTGGATGGTAGGATATCCTAGATGTTTGTTTGGACTGGATGGTAGAATACGTTAGATGTTTGTATGAACTGGATGGTAGGAATCGATATGTGTTGATCTGGACTGAATGGTAGGATACATTAGATGTTTGTCTGGACTAAATGATAGGATACGATACATGTTTTTCTGGACCTGATGGTAGGATACGTTATATTACTGTCTGGACTGGAAGGGAGGCTTCGTTAGATGTTTGTCAATAATAGATGGTAGGATACGTCAGAAGTTCATCTGGACTGGATTGTAGTATACGTTAGATTTCAGTCTGGACTGGAAGGTAGGATACGTTAGATGTTTGTCTGGACTGGATGGTTGGATACGTTAGATTTCAGTCTGGACTGGATGGTAGTATACGTTAGATTTCAGTCTGGACTGGATGTTAGGATATATTAGATGTTTGTCTGGACTGGACGGTAGAATACTTTAGATATTTGTCAGGACTGGATGGTAGGATACATTAGATGTTTGTCTGGACTGGACGGTAGAATACTTTAGATATTTGTCAGGACTGGATGGTAGGATACGTTAGATTTTTGTCTGGACTGGAAGGTAGGATACCTTAGATGTTTGTCTGGACAGGATGGTAGGATACATGAGATGTTTGTCTGGACTGGATGGTAGGAAACATTACATGTTTGTCTAAACTAAATGGTAGGATACGTTAGATGCTTGTCTGGACTGGATGGTAGGATACGTTGGATTGCTGTCTGGACTGTACAGTGGGATACGTTAGATTGCTGTCCTGACTCAATGGCAGGATACGTTCCATGTTTGTCTGGACAGGATGGTAGGATACGTTAGACTGTTGTCTGGACTGGACGGTAGGATATATTAGATGTTTGAATGGACTGGATTGTAGAACTCGTTAGAGATCTGTCTGTACAGGAAGGTATGATACGTTAGATGCTTTTTCTGGACTGGATGTTAGGATATATTAGATGTTTGTCTGGACTTGAAGGTAGGATATGTCAGATATTTGTCTGGAATGGATGGTAGGATATGTTAGATTGCTGTCTGTACTGGAAGGTAGGATACGTTTGATGTTTGTCTGGACTGGATTGGTAGGATACGTTAGATGTTTTTCTGGACTGGATGGTAGGATACGTTAGATGTTTTTCTGGACTGGATGGTAGGATACGTTAGATTGTTGTCTGGACTGGATGGTAGGATACGTTTGATGTTTGTCTAGACTAGATTTTAGGATAAGTTAGACATTTGTGTGGACAAAATGGTAGGATACATTAGATGTTTGTTTTGCGACTGAATGGTAGGACAGAGTAGATTTTTGTCTGGACTGGATGGTAGGATATGTTAGATGTTTGTCTGGACTGGATTGTAGGATATGTTAGATGTTTGTCTGGGCTTGAAGGTAGGATACTTTAGATGTTTGACTGGACTGGATGGTAGGAAACATTACACGTTTGTCTGGACTTGAACGTAGTATACGTTAGATGTTTTTCTGGACTGGAAGGTAGGATACGTTAAATTGTTGTCTGGACTGGATGGTAGGATACGTTAGATGTTTGTTTGGACTGGATGGTAGGATAGTGTAGATGTTTGTCTGGACTGGACAGTAGGATATGTTAGATGTTTGTTTGGACTGGATGGTAGGATACGTTAGATTACTGTCTGGACTGGAAGGTAGGATACGTTAGATGTTTATATGGACTGGAAGGTAGGCTTCGTTAAATGTTTGTCCTGAATGGATGGTAGGATACGTTAGATGTTTGTCTGGACTGGATGGTAGGATATTTTAGATGTTTTTTCTGGAATGGAAAGTTGGATACGTTAGATTGCTGTCTGGATTGAATGATAGGATACGTTAGATTAAATGTCTGGACTGGAAGGTAGGATTCTTAGATTTTGTCTGGACTGGATGGTAGGATACTTTAGATGTTTGTCTGGACTGGAAGGTAGGATTCTTAGATTTTGTCTGGACTGGATGGTAGGATACCTTAGATATTTGTCTGGATTGGATGGTAAATACATTAGATGTGTGTCTGGACTGGATGGTAGGATACGTTAGATGTTTGTATGGACTGGACGGTAGGATACATTAGATGTTTGTCTATTCTGGAAGGCAGGATACGTTAGATGTATTCCTGGACTTTATGTTACGATACGTTAGATGTTTGTCTGGATTGGATGGTAGGATACGTTATATTGCTGTCTGGACTGGATGATAGGATACGTTAGATATTTGTTTGGACTTGATGGTAAGATACGTTAGATGTATGTCTTGACTGGACCGTAGGATACGTTAGATGTTTGTATGGACTGGACAGTAGGATACTTTAGATGTTTGTATGGACTGGATGTTGGAATACGTTAGATGTTTGTCTGAACTGGATGGTAGGATACATTAGATGTTTGTATGGACAGGATTATAGGATACGTTGTAAGTTTGTCTGGAATGGATGGTAGGATACGTTATATTGCTATCTGGACTGGATGGTAGGATACGTTATATTGCTATCTGGACTGGATGGTAGGATACGTTATATTGCTGTGTGGACTGGATGGTAGGATGCTTAGATTTTGTCTGGACTGGATGGTAGGATACGTTAGATATTTGTCTGGACTGGATGGTAGGATGCTTTAGATGTTTGTCTGTTCTGGAAGGCAGGATACGTTAAATGTATTCCTGGACTGGATGTTACGATACGTTAGATGTTTGTCTGGATTGGATGGTAGGATACGTTATATTGCTGTGTGGACTGATTGGTAGAATACGTTAGATTGCTGTCTGGACTGGATGGTAGGATACATTACATGTTTGTCTGGACTGCAACGAAGGATACGTTAGATGTTTGTCTGGACTGGAAGGTAGGATACGTTAGATTGTTGTCTGGACTGGAAGGTAGGATACGTTAACTTGTTTTCTGGACTGGAAGGTAGGATACAATAGATTGCTCTCTGGACTGGAAGGTAGGATACATTAGATGTTTGTCTGGACTGGATGGTAGGATACGTTAGATGTTTGTCTGGACTGGAATGTTGTCACGATCGTCATAATGATTGGACCAAGGCGCAGCGTGATATGCGTACATCTCTTTAATAGTGTACTAGCAACACGATACAAAATACAAAACAACAAAACGGAAGTCCTGGAAGTTTTCTGGAATGGACGATAGGATATGTTATATTGTTGATTGGACTGGATGGTAGGATACATTACATTTTTGTCTGGACTGGATGGTAGGATACGTTAGATGTTTGTCTGGACTGGAAGGTAGGATACGTTAGATGTTTTTCTGGACTGGATGGTAGGATACATTACATGTTTTTCTGGACTGGATGGTAGGATACATCACATGTTTGTCTGGACTGGATACTAGGATACGTTAGATGTTTGTCTGGACTGGGAGGTAGGATACGTTAGATGTATTTTTGGAATTGATGGTAGGATACGTAAAATATTTGTCTGGACTAGACAATAGGTTATGTTAGATTAAAGTGACTGGACTGGATGGTAGGATACATTAGATTGCTTTCTGGACTGGATGGTAGGACACGTTAGATGTTTGTACGGACTGGATGTTGGGATACGTTAGATGTTTGTCTGAACTGGATGGTAGGATATATTAGATGTTTTGTCTGGCACTGGATGGTAGGTTACATTAGATGTTTGTCTGGACTGGAATGTATGATATTTTAGATGTTTTTCTGGAATGGATGGTAGGATACATTAGATGTTTTGGCTTGACTGGATGGTAGGATACGTTAGATTGCTGTCTGGACTGGACGGAAGGACACATTAGATTGCTGTCTGGACTGGATGGTAGGACAAATTAGATGTTTGTCTGGACTGGATGGTAGGATACGTTAGATGTTTGTCTGGACTGGAATGTAGGATATTTTAGATGTTTTTCTGGAATGGACGATATGATACGTTAGATTGTTTATTGGACTGGATGGTAGGATACATTACATGTTTGTCTGGACTGGATGGTAGGATACGTTAGATTGCTGGCTGGACTGGATGGTAGGATACGTTAGATTGCTGGCTGGACTGGATGGTAGGATACGTTAGATTGCTGTCTGGACTGGATGGTAGGATACGTTAGATGTTTGTCTGGATTGGAAGGTAGGATACGTTATATGTTTGTCTGGACAGGAAGGTAGGATTGTTCGATTTTGTCTGGACTGGACGTTAGGATACCTTAGATATTTGTCTGGACTGGATGGAAAATACATTAGATGTTTGTCTGGACTGGATGGTAGGATGCTTTAGATGTTTGTCTGTACTAGAAGATAGGATATGTTAGATTTTTTTTCTGGACTGGATGGTAGGATACGTTAGATGTATTCCTGGACTGGATGTTAAGATATGTTAGATGTTTGTCTGTACTGGACGGTAGGATACGTTAGATTGATGTCTGTACTGGATGGTAGGACACGCTAGATGTTTGTTTGGACTGGAAAGTAGGATTCGTTATATGTTTTTCTGGACTGGATGGTAGGATATATTAGATGTTTGTCTGGACTAGAATGTAGGATACGTTAGATGTTTGTCTGGACTGGACGGTAGGATACGTTAGATATTTGTGTGGACTGGATGGTGGGATACGTTAGATGTTTGTCTGGACTTGATGGTAGGATATATTAGATGTTTTTATGGACTGGACGGTAGGATACGTTAGATGTTTGTCTGGACTGGATGGTAGGATACGTTAGATGTTTGTCTGGACTGGATGTTGGGATACGTTAGATGTTTGTCTGAACTTGATGGTAGGATATATTAGATGTTTTTATGGACTGGACGGTAGGATACGTTAGATGTTTGTCTGGACTGGAAGGTAGGATACGTTAGATTGTTGTCTGGACTGGAAGGTAGGATACGTTAACTTGTTTTCTGGACTGGAAGGTAGGATACAATAGATTGCTCTCTGGACTGGAAGGTAGGATACATTAGATGTTTGTCTGGACTGGATGGTAGGATACGTTAGATGTTTGTCTGGACTGGAATGTTGTCACGATCATCATAATGATTGGACCAAGGCGAGCGTGATATGCGTTACATCTCTTTAATAGTGTACTAGCAACACGATACAAAATACAAAACAACAAAACGATGAAGTCCTCGTCATGAACACAAACCAACACGGAACACGATCCCACAAAACACAAGTGACAACAGGTTGCCTAAGTATGGTTGCCCAATCAGAGACAACAAGCAACAGCTGATTCTCGTTGCCTCTGATTGAGAACCACCCCGGCCAACATAGAACCACATAGCCTAGAACAGAAACATAGAAAACGAAACATAGACACTACACAAAGAAAACTAACACCCTGGCTCAACATGGAAAAATCCCCAGAGCCTGGGCGTGACAGGACGTACCCCCCCCCCCCCCCCCCCCCAAAGGCGCGGACTGCGACCGCGCCAACATAAGCCCAACAGGGGAGGGGACTGGATGGTAGGATTCCTTAGATGTTTTGTCTGGACTCCGGGTAGTGACCACCCATGTTTGTAACAACCCCACCGTAGCGCCCCTGGTCTGGTCTTGCCCCGCTGGCTGGAGCTGGACTGGACATCGGTGGAGCGGATTGCTTAGGCTCCGGTGTGGAGCAGCTGACCGGTACCTGACCAGGCACCGGTGAAACAGGCACTGGCTGGCCGGACTGACGATGCACACCACAGGCTTGGTGCGGAGAGCAGGAACGGGCCTGGACCGGGCTGACGACGCGCACCAATGGCTTGGTGCGGGGAGCAGGGATGGGCCGGACCTGGACTGACGAAGCGCACCATTGGCTTGGTGCGGGGAGCAGGAACAGGCCGGACCGGGCTGGCGACGCGCACCACAGGCTTGGTGCGGGGAGCAGGTACAGGCCGGGCCGGGCTGGCGACGTTAGACCATTTGGCTTTGGTGCGAGGGGCAGGAACAGGCCGGGCCGGGCTGGCGACGCGCATCACAGGCTTGGTGCGAGGGACAGGAACAGGCCGGACCTGTACTGGGAACACATACCACTGGCCCTGTGTGGGGATCAGGAACGGGCCGGACCGTACTGGGAACACACACCACTGGCCCTGTGTGGGGATCAGGAACGGGCCGGACCGGACTGGGAACACACACCACTGGCCTTGTGTGGGGATCAGAAAACGGGCCGGACCGGACTGGTAACACACCTCAGTACCTCTCGCCGTGGCCTCTACACTCTCCTTCCCTCTACTGACCAATGGATGGTAACCTGGTGGCCTTCTCTCCTCGTCCACAAACTCGCCCTTTATCTGCATCCAGCAGCCCCGTCGTCCATGCCGTGTGCCCCCCCCAAAATTTTTTTATTTTAGGTGCCTCTCGCCTGTCCGACGACGGCCCGGTTGGCGCCGCTTCTCCTAGGATGCCTGGGTCTCCCCCTTCATCGCCCTCCGGTAAAGGACGGCCTCCTCCTCCGTGATCTGCCCCCAACTGAGGAGGACATCCACTAACGTTACCTCCGGCGTTTGCTCCTGGACACGGAATTGGTAGGATGTATTGGTGGGATCTTCTGTCACGATCGTCATAATGTTTGGACCAAGGCGCAGCGTGATATGCGTACATCTCTTAATAGGTACTAGCAACACGATATTTTTGTACAAAACAACAAAACGGAAGTCCTGGAAGTTTTCTGGAATGGACGATAGGATATGTTATATTGTTGATTGGACTGGATGGTAGGATACATTACATGTTTGTCTGGACTGGATGGTAGGATACGTTAGATGTTTGTCTGGACTGGAAGGTAGGATACGTTAGATGTTTTTCTGGACTGGATGGTAGGATACATTACATGTTTTTCTGGACTGGATGGTAGGATACATCACATGTTTGTCTGGACTGGATACTAGGATACGTTAGATGTTTGTCTGGACTGGGAGGTAGGATACGTTAGATGTATTTTTGGAATTGATGGTAGGATACGTAAAATATTTGTCTGGACTAGACAATAGGTTATGTTAGATTAATGACTGGACTGGATGGTAGGATACATTAGATTGCTTTCTGGACTGGATGGTAGGACACGTTAGATGTTTGTATGGACTGGATGTTGGGATACGTTAGATGTTTGTCTGAACTGGATGGTAGGATATATTAGATGTTTGTATGCACTGGATGGTAGGTTACATTAGATGTTTGTCTGGACTGGAATGTATGATATTTTAGATGTTTTTCTGGAATGGATGGTAGGATACATTAGATGTTTGGCTTGACTGGATGGTAGGAAACGTTAGATTGCTGTCTGGACTGGACGGAAGGACACATTAGATTGCTGTCTGCACTGGATGGTAGGACAAATTAGATGTTTGTCTGGACTGGATGGTAGGATACGTTAGATGTTTGTCTGGACTGGAATGTAGGATATTTTAGATGTTTTTCTGGAATGGACGATAGGATACGTTAGATTGTTTATCTGGACTGGATGGTAGGATACATTACATGTTTGTCTGGACTGGATGGTAGGATACGTTAGATTGCTGGCTGGACTGGATGGTAGGATACGTTAGATTGCTGGCTGGACTGGATGGTAGGATACGTTAGATTGCTGTCTGGACTGGATGGTAGGATACGTTAGATGTTTGTCTGGATTGGAAGGTAGGATACGTTATATGTTTGTCTGGACAGGAAGGTAGGATTGTTCGATTTTGTCTGGACTGGACGTTAGGATACCTTAGATATTTGTCTGGACTGGATGGTAAATACATTAGATGTTTGTCTGGACTGGATGGTAGGATGCTTTAGATGTTTGTCTGTACTAGAAGATAGGATACGTTAGATTTTTTTTCTGGACTGGATGGTAGGATACGTTAGATGTATTCCTGGACTGGATGTTAAGATATGTTAGATGTTTGTCTGTACTGGACGGTAGGATACATTAGATTGATGTCTGTACTGGATGGTAGGACATGCTAGATGTTTGTTTGGACTGGAAAGTAGGATTCGTTATATGTTTTTCTGGACTGGATGGTAGGATATATTAGATGTTTGTCTGGACTAGAATGTAGGATACGTTAGATGTTTGTCTGGACTGGACGGTAGGATACGTTAGATATTTGTGTGGACTGGATGTTTGATACGTTAGATGTTTGTCTGAACTTGGATGGTAGGATACATTAGATGTTTTTCTGGACTGGACGGTAGGATACGTTAGATGTTTGTCTGGACTGGACGGTAGGATACGTTAGATATTTGTGTGGACTGGATGTTGGGATACGTTAGATGTTTGTCTGAACTTGATGGTAGGATATATTAGATGTTTTTATGGACTGGACGGTAGGATACGTTAGATGTTTGTCTGGACTGGATGGTAGGATACGTTAGATTGTTTGTCTGGACTGGATGGTAGGATATGTTAGATTGCTGTCTGGACTGGATGGTAGGATACGTTAGATGTTTGTCTGGACTGGATGATAGGATACATTACATGTTTGTCTGGACTGGATGGTAGGATACGTTAGATTGATGTCTGGACTGGATGGTAGGACACGCTAGATGTTTGTTTGGACTGGAAGGTAGGATTAGTTAGATGTTTTTCTGGACTGGATGGTAGGATATATTAGATGTTTGTCTGGACTAGAATGTAGGATACGTTAGATGTTTGTCTGGACTGGACGGTAGGATACATTAGATATTTGTGTGGACTGGATGTTGGGATACGTTAGATGTTTTTTCTGAACTGGATGGTAGGATATATTAGATGTTTTTATGGACTGGACGGTAGGATACGTTAGATGTTTGTCTGGACTGGATGGTAGGATATGTTAGATGTTTGTCTGTACTGGAAGGGTAGGATACCTTAGATGTATTTTTGGAATTGATGGTAGGATACGTAAAATATTTTTCTGGACTAGACAATAGGATATGTTAGATGAATGACTGGACTGGATGGTAGGATACATTAGATTGCTTTCTGGACTGGATGGTAGGACACGTTAGATGTTTGTATGGACTGGATGTTAGGATAACTTTAGATGTTTGTCTGGACTGGATGGTAGGATACATTAGATGTTTGTATGGACTGGATGGTAGGATACATTAGATGTTTGTCTGGACTGGATGGTAGGATACGTTAGATGTTTTTCTGGACTGGATGGTAGAATACATTAGATGTTTTGATCTGGACTGGATGGTAGGATACGTTTAGATTGCTGTCTGGACTGGAATGTAGGATACGTTTAGATGTTTGTCTGGACTGGACGGTAGGATACGTTAGATTGTTGTCTGGACTGGATGGTAGGATACATTAGATGTTTGTCTGGACTGGATGGTAGGATACGTGTTTAGATTGTTGTCTGGACTGATGGTAGGATACGTTAGATTGCTGTCTGGACTGGATGGTAGGATACGTTAGATGTTTGTCTGGATTGGAAGGTAGGATACGTTATATGTTTGTCTGGACGGGAAAGTAGGATTGTTCGATTTTGTCTGGACTGGACGTTTGGATACCTTATATTTGTCTGAACTGGATGGTAAATACATTAGATGTTTGTCTGGACTGGATGGTAGGATGCTTTAGATGTTTGTCTCTACTGGAAGGTAGGATACGTTAGATGTTTTTTCTGGACTGGATGGTAGGATACATTAGATGTATTCCTGGACTGGATGTTACGATATGTTAGATGTTTGTCTGGACTGGACGGTAGGATACGTTACATGTTTGTCTGGACTGGATGGTAGGATACGTTAGATGTTTGTCTGGACTGGACGGTAGGATACATTAGATTGATGTCTGTACTGGATGGTAGGACACGCTACATGTTTGTTTGGACTGGAAAGTAGGATTCGTTAGATGTTTTTCTGGACTGGAATGTAGGATATATTAGATGTTTTATCTGGACTGGATGGTAGGATACGTTAGATGTTTGTGGACTGGACTGGATGGTAGGATACGTTAGATGTTTGTCTGGACTGGATACGTTTAGTACTGATTGTCTGGGATTCATTAGATGTTTGTATGGACTGGATGGTAGGATACATTAGATGTTTGTCTGGACTGGACGGGTAGGATACGTTAGATTGATGTCTGTACTGGATGGTAGGACACGCTAGATGTTTGTTTGGACTAGAATGTAGGATTCGTTAGATGTTTCTCTGGACTGGATGGTAGGATATGTTAGATGTTTGTCTGGACTGGATGGTAGGATACGTTAGATGTTTGTCTGGACTGGATGGTAGGATACGTTAGATGTTTGTCTGGACTGGATGGTAGGATACGTTACATGTTTGTTGGACTGGATGGTAGGATACTTTAGATGTTTGTTGGACTGGATGATAAGATACGTTAGATGTTTGTCTGGACTGAATGGTAGGATACTTTAGATGTTTTTGGACTGGAAGGTAGGATAAGATAGATGATATTTTAGATATTTTTGTTTGCTGGGACTGAATGGTAGGATACGTTAGATGTTTGTCTGGACTGGAAAGTAGGATACGTTAGATTGCTGTCTGGACTGGAAGGCAGGATAGGTTAGATGTTTGTCTGGACTGAATGGTAGGATACGTTAGATTGCTGTCTGGACTGGAAGGGAGGATACCTTAGATTGTTCTCTGTACTGGAAGGTAGGATACTTTAGATGTTTGTCTGGACTGGATGGTAGGATAATTTAGATGTTTGTCTGGACTGGAAGGTAGGATAGGTTAGATTGCTGTCTGGACTGGAAGGCAGGATACCTGATATTGCTCTTTGGACTGGACGGTAGATACGTTAGATGTTTGTCTGGACTGGATGGTAGGATCATTTAGATGTTTATCTGGACTGGATGGTAGGAAACGTTAGATGTTTGTCTGGACTGGACGGGAGGATACGTAAGACATTTGTCTGAAATTAATGGTAGATAATGTTAAATTGCTGTCTGAACTGGATGGTAGGATACGTTAGATGTTTTTTCTGGACTGGATGGTATGATACGTTAGATTTTGTCTGGACTAGATGGTAGGATACATTAGATGTTTGTATGGACTGGATGAGATACGTTAGATATTGTCTGGACTGGAATGGACTGGACTGGATGGTAGGATACTTTAGATGTTTGTTGGACTGGATGGTAGGATATGTTAGATGTTTGTCTGGACTGGAAGGTAGGATACGTTAGATGTTTGTCTGGACTGGATGTTAGTATGATACGTTAGATGGCTTGTCTGGACTGAATGGTAGGATACGTTAGATTGTTGTCTGAACTGGACAGGGAGAGATTGTTCAATAGAATACCTGCTGACTGGATTAGGATATTAAAAAGGGTGTTGTCTGGACTGGGGGGAGGTTAGATTGCTGTCTGGACTGGAAGGAGGATACCTGATATTGCCTCTTTGACTGGACGGTACGATACGTTTAGATGTTTGTCTGGACTGGATGGTAGGATAATTTAGATCCTTTATCTGACTGGAGGTAGGAAAGACCTTAGGAAATGTATTGTCTGGACTGAACTGAGATAACGGATGTTTTTCTGATAATGTTATGATATTGAGGTCTGGACTGAGAGTAGAAACGTTAGAGAGAGAGGAGATGGTTAGATATGAGAGAGATACGACTGGATAGGAGAGAGATTGTTGTCTGGACTGAATGGTAGGATACGTTAGATGTTTGTCTGGACTGAGAGGTAGGAGAGTCTGAAACTGTTGGAGAGGTTTTTTTCTGAGAGATGAGAGATGTTGAGAGTAGGATACAGAGAGATGTTTGTATGGACTGGATGGTAGGATACAATTAGATGTTAGTTCTGGAGAGAGAGTAGGATAATTAGATGTTTGTAGAGAGGGAGGTAGGAGACGTTCAGAAAGAGGAGAGGAGAGAGAGAGATGAGACGTTAGAGAGATTTTGAATGAGAGAGAGAGAGAGAGACGAGAGAGAGATCAATAGAGAGAGAAAGAGGTTAGAGAGGGAGAGAGAGAGAGAGCCTTGAGAGAGAGAGAGAGAGAGAGAGAGAGAGAGAGAGAGAGAGAGAGAGAGAGAGAGAGGAGAGAGAGAGAGAGAGAGAGAGAGAGAGAGAGAGAGAGAGAGAGAGAGAGAGAGAGAGAGAGAGACCAAGAGAGAGAGAGAGAGAGAGAGAGAGAGAAGAGGAGAGAGAGAGAAGAGAGGAGAAGAGAGAGAGAGAGAGAGAGAGAGAAGAGAGAGAGAGAGAGAGAGAGAGAGAGAGAGAGAAGAGAGAGAGAGAGAGGAGAAGGAGAGAAGAGAGAGAGAGAGAGAGAGTACAGCCCAGGCCGGGGAACAGACCCAGTACAGCCAGGCAGTGAACAGACCCAGTACAGCCAGGAGAATAACGATAGTGTGAAGCAAGCACACTAATAAAAAGTGTTGGGGGAATAAAAGTAGTGTGCCAAAAAGTCAGCTTGGGTATTTATGTTGTTTGTGTGTTGTTGTGTTGCTGAGCACAGTGAAGAAGGTGCAGTGATGCCGAAACCTTGGTGGTGTCTTTCCCAATAAATGACTGGGAGTTTATACATAGAGTATGTGACCCTCTCTTTATTTCGTTTTTGTAGATCGAGCAACTGGGGCTTTCATAGTATTGTTCAGAGTTTTATATCGTGTCTAGTTCGAGAAGTGTATTGAATCGTTCCCCAAAATACACTACATAACGTGTAACTCTTTTATATTCAGTGTTCTGCTACATGGACATCCTGTTTACTATGCATGATGCACTGGTGGTATGGCATCTTCTTATACCCGTAATGGTTTGGTGTGATAGGAGGGATGGTATTTAATCATTGTGTGTGTGTGTGTGTGTGTGTGTGTGTGTGTGCGTGCGTGCTTGTGTACCTGAGGAGGTGGAAGGGGATTTAATCATCATGCTTGTCTGTGTGGAGGTGGGAGGGGATCGCAGGGATTCACAATTAACCGGGTGTTCTAAGTCATAAATACCAAGAAAAGTGTTCCTAGTATTCATCAGTCACAGTCCCGTAGAAACATGAGAGGGAGAGAGAGGATGTAATGAAATGTTGAGTTGATCTATGACACAGCGAGAGGGTTTGTTTTAAATGATGCCGTCTGGACACATCCTTTGCAGTATTCCTTTCATGTGTGCTCAATCATATTACACCCCCTTCAGAAGGATGGATGGAGAACCACACCCCCTTCAGAAGGATGGATGGAGAACCACACCCCCTTCAGATGGATGGATGGAGAACCACACCCTCTTCAGATGGAAGGATGGAGAACCACACCCCCTTCAGATGGATGGATGGAGAACCACACCCTCTTCAGATGGAAGGATGGAGAACCACACCCCCTTCAGATGGAGGGATGGATGGAGAACCATACCCCCTTCAGATGGAGAGATGGATGGAGAACCAAACCCCCTTCAGATGGAGGGATGGATGGAGAACCAAACCCCCTTCAGATGGAGGGATGGATGGAGAACCAAACCCCCTTCAGTTGGAGGGATGGAGAACCACACCCCATTCAGATGGAGGGATGGAGAACCACACCCCCTTCAGATGGAGGGATGGAGAACCACACCCCCTTCAGATGGAGGGATGGATGGAGAAACCACACCCTCTTTCAGATGGAGGGATGGATGGAGAACCACACACCCCTTCAGATGGATGGATGGAGAACCACACCCCCTTCAGATGGAGGGATGGAGAACCAAACCCCCTTCAGATGGAGGGATGGATGGAGAACCAAACCCCCTTCAGATGGAAGGATGGATGGAGAACCAAACCCCCTTCAGATGGAGGGATGGATGGAGAACCACACCCCCTTCAGATGGAGGGATGGAGAACCACACCCCCTTCAGATGGAGAGATGGAGAACCACACCCCCTTCAGATGGAGGGATGGAGAACCACACCCTCTTCAGATGGAGGGATGGATGGAGAACCACACCCCCTTCAGATGGAGGGATGGAGAACCACACCCCCTTCAGATGGAGGGATGGAGAACCACACCCTTTTCAGATGGAGGGATGGATGGAGAACCACACCCCTTCAGATGGAGGGATGGAGAACCAAACCCCCTTCAGATGGAGGGATGGATGGAGAACCAAACCCCCTTCAGATGGAAGGATGGATGAAGAACCACACCCCCTTCAGATGGAGGGATGGAGAACCACACCCCCTTCAGATGGAGGGATGGAGAACCACACCCCCTTCAGATGGAGAGATGGATGGAGAACCAAATCCCCTTCAGATGGAGGGATGGAGAACCACACCCCCTTCAGATGGAGGGATGGATGGAGAACCACACCCCCTTCAGATGGAGGGATGGATGGAGAACCAAACCCCCTTCAGATGGAGGGATGGATGGAGAACCAAACCCCCTTCAGATGGAGGGATGGATGGAGAACCAAACCCCTTCAGATGGAGGGATGGAGAACCAAACCCCCTTCAGATGGAAGGATAGAGAACCACACCCCCTTCAGATGGAGGGATGGATGGAGAACCAAACCCCCTTCAGATGGAAGGATGGATGGAGAACCACACCCCCTTCAGATGGAAGGATGGATGGAGAACCACACCCCCTTCAGATGGAGGGATGGAGAACCACACCCCCTTCAGATGGAGGGATGGATGGAGAACTAAACCCTCTTCAGATGGAGGGATGGAGAACCAAACCCCCTTCAGATGGAAGGATGGATGGAGAACCACACCCCCTTCAGATGGAGGGATGGAGAACCAAACCCCCTTCATATGGAGGGATGGATGGAGAACCAAACCCCCTTCAGATGGAGGGATGGAGAACCAAACCCCCTTCAGATGGAAGGATAGAGAACCACATCCCCTTCAGATGGAGGGATGAATGGAGAACCACACCCCCTTCAGATGGAGGGATGGATGAGAAAACCACACCCCCTTCAGATGGAGGGATGGAGAACCACACCCCCTTCATATGGAGGGAGGGAATGGAGAAACCACACCCCCTTCAGATGGAGGGTTGGATGGAGAACCAAACCCCCTTCAGATGGAGGGATGGAGAACCACACCCCCTTCAGATGGAGGGATGGATGGAGAACCACACCCCCTTCAGATGGAGGGATGGAGAACCAAACCCCCTTCAGATGGAAGGATAGAGAACCACACCCCCTTCAGATGGAGGGATGAATGGAGAACCACACCCCTTCAGATGGAGGGATGGATGGAGAACCAAACCCCCTTCAGATGGAGGGATGGATGGAGAACCAAACCCCCTTCAGATGGAGGGATGGATGGAGAACCAAACCCCCTTCAGATGGAGGGATGGATGGAGAACCAAACCCCCTTCAGATGGAGGGATGGATGGAGAACCAAACCCCCTTCAGATGGAGGGATGGAGAACCAAACCCCCTTCAGATGGAAGGATAGAGAACCACACCCCCTTCAGATGGAGGATGGATGGAGAACCAAACCCCCTTCAGATGGAAGGATGGATGGAGAACCACACCCCCTTCTGATGGAAGGATGGATGGAGAACCACACCCCCTTCAGATGGAGGGATGGAGAACCACACCCCTTCAGATGGAGGGGATGGATGGAGAACCAAACCCTCTTCAGATGGAGGGATGGAGAACCAAACCCCCTTCAGATGGAAGGATGGATGGAGAACCACACCCCCCTTCAGATGGAGGGATGGAGAACCAAAACCCCCCTTCAATATGGAGGGATGGATGGAGAACCAATCCCCCTTCAGATGGAGGGATGGAGAACCAAACCCCCTTCAGATGGAAGGATAGAGAACCACACCCCCTTCAGATGGAGGGATGAATGGAGAACCACACCCCCTTCAGATGGAGGGATGGATGGAGAACCACACCCCCTTCAGATGGAGGGATGGAGAACCACACCCCCTTCATATGGAGGGAGGAATGGAGAACCACACCCCCTTCAGATGGAGGGTTGGATGGAGAACCAAACCCCCTTCAGATGGAGGGATGGAGAACCACACCCCCTTCAGATGGAGGGATGGATGGAGAACCACACCCCCCTTCAGATGGAGGGATGGAGAACCAAACCCCCTTCAGATGGAAGGATAGAGAACCACACCCCCTTCAGATGGAGGGATGAATGGAGAACCACACCCCCTTCAGATGGAGGGATGGATGGAGAACCACACCCCCTTCAGATGGAGGGATGGATGGAGAACCACACCCCCTTCAGATGGAGGGATGGAGAACCAAACCCCCTTCAGATGGAGGGATGGATGGAGAACCAAACCCCTTCAGATGGAGGGATGGATGGAGAACCAAACCCCCTTCAGATGGAAGGATGGATGGAGAACCACACCCCCTTCAGATGGAGAGATGGAGAAACACAACCCCTTCAGATGGAAGGATAGAGAACCACACCCCCTTCAGATGGAGGGATGGATGGAGAACCACACCCCCTTCAGATGGAGGGATGGAGAACCAAACCCCCTTCAGATGGAGGGATGGATGGAGAACCAAACCCCCTTCAGATGGAGGGATGGATGGAGAACCACACCCCCTTCAGATGGAGGGATGGATGGAGAACCAAACCCCCTTCAGATGGAGGGATGGATGGAGAACCAAACCCCCTTCAGATGGAAGGATGGATGGAGAACCACACCCCCTTCAGATGGAGGGATGGAGAACCAGACCCCCTTCAGATGAAGGGATGGAGAACCACACCCCCTTCAGATGGAGGGATGGAGAACCACACCCCCTTCATATGGAGGGATGGATGGAGAACCACACCCCCTTCAGATGGAGGGATGGAGAACCACACCCCCTTCAGATGGAGGGATGGATGGAGGACCACTCCCCCTTCAGATGGAGGGATGGAGAACCACACCCCCTTCAGATGGAGGGATGGATGGAGAACCAAACCCCCTTCAGATGGAGGGATGGATGGAGAACCAAACCCCCTTCAGATGGAGGGATGGATGGAGAACCACACCCCCTTCAGATGGAGGGATGGAGAACCACACCCCATTCAGATGGAGGGATGGATGGAGAACCACACCCCCTTCAGATGGAGGGATGGAGAACCAAACCCCCTTCAGATGGAGGGATGGATGGAGAACCAAACCCCCTTCAGATGGAGGGATGGATGGAGAACCAAACCCCCTTCAGATGGAGAGATGGATGGAGAACCAAAACCCCCTTTAGATGGAGGGATGGATGGAGAACCAAACCCCCCTTCAGATGGAGGGATGGAGAACCAAACCCCCTTCAGATGGAGGGATGGATGGAGAACCAAACCCCCTTCAGATGGAGGGATGGATGGATACCAAACCCCCTTCAGATGGAGGGATGGAGAACCACACCCCCTCCGATGGAGGGATGGATGGAGAACCAAACCCCCCTTCAGATGGAGAGATGGATGGAGAACCAAACCCCCTTCAGATGGAGGGGATGGAGAACCACACCCCCTTCAGATGGAGGGATGGATGGAGAACCAAACCCCCTTCAGGTGGAGGGATGGAGAACCAAACCCCCTTCAGATGGAGGGATGGAGAACCACACCCCCTTCAGATGGAGGGATGGAGAACCACACCCCCTTCAGATGGAGGGATGGATGGAGAACCAAACCCCCTTTAGATGGAGGGATGGATGGAGAACCAAAAACCCCTTCAGATGGAGGGATGGAGAACCACACCCCCTTCAGATGGAGGGATGGATGGAGAACCACACCCCCTTCAGATGGAGAGATGGATGGAGAACCACACCCCCTTCAGATGGATGGATGGAGAACCACACCCCCTTCAGATGGAGGGATGGATGGAGAACCAAACCCCCTTCAGATGGAGAGATGGATGGAGAACCAAACCCCCTTCAGATGGAGGGATGGATGGAGAACCAAACCCCCTTCAGATGGAGGGATGGATGGAGAACCACACCCCCTTCAGATGGAGGGATGGATGGAGAACCACACCCCCTTCAGATGGAGGGATGGAGAACCAAACCCCCTTCAGATGGAGGGATGGATGGAGAACCAAACCCCCTTCAGATGGAGGGATGGATGGAGAACCAAACCCCCTTCAGATGGAGGGATGGATGGAGAACCAAACCCCCTTCAGATGGAGGGATGGAGAACCACACCCCCTTCAGATGGAGGGATGGATGGAGAACCAAACCCCCTTCAGATGGAGGGATGGATGGAGAACACACCCCCTTTCAAATGGAGGGATGGATGGAGAACCAAACCCCCTTCAATTGGAGGGATGGATGGAGAACCAAACCCCCTTCAGATGGAGGGATGGAGAACCACACCCCCTTCAGATGGAGGGATGGATGGAGAACCAAACCCCTTCAGATGGAGGGATGGATGGAGAACCACACCCCCTTCAGATGGAGGGATGGATGGAGAACCACACCCCCTTCAGATGGAGGGATGGAGAACCAAACCCCCTTCAGATGGAGGGATGGAGAACCAAACCCCCTTCAGATGGAGGGATGGAGAGAATAAAACAAGAGAAGAAAAGGAAATCAGACAGGAAGAGTTCAACAAATTAAAAGCTCTAGAAAGTCATCTGGAATTAAAATGCACATTATCAATTGACTTGGTTTGTTTGGGGGTTGTTGGGTGTGTGCGTGTGTGTGTGCGTGTGTGTGCGCATATGAGTGTGTGTGTGCGTGCACGTGCACATGTATGTAGCTGTGGGTGTGGCAGTTCGGATATTGAACGACCTAATAAATGTCAGGTTGCCATGGTAGCACCGTTGAGGACAATATCCCTTAACAAAGTCCACAAAGCTGAGACATTAACTTGAGTTAATTAGGAATACAATAATGCCAGCGATGAGAAGAGTCCAAGGTCTCCACCTCTCTCCCTCTGGGCTGCAAGGGTCTGGAGAGGTGACGATGGAGGATGTGGGGAATGGAGGGAAACGTGTGGACGATTGGACGGATTCTGGAGCTTCTCTGTGCTCACGGTGTGTGTGTGTGTGTGTGTGTGTGTGTGTGTGTGTGTGTGTGTGTGTGAGTGTGAGCTGTATTGGGCTAACCTGGTTACATAGCAGAGCTGTATTGGGCTAACCTGGTTATATAACAGAGACTCAGCTGAATACAGAGGTAGTAAAATAGATGTTATATCAATGACACTAATCTGAATACAAGAAGGTTAAATTACATAGTCTCCATGAGTTGCTGTTTCCCAATTGACCGTTTCGTAGATGACAAGCGAAGACTGTTTTCAGTAGAACCCATGGGACGGTGGGTATGAAGTCCTCTGTGTGTGTTTGGTAATGGAATTGATGCCGCAAGTTCTAGTTCGTATTGTCAGGTGGTGTCTAGATAAGAGAGGAGAGATCTAAGCTGTGTGGTGTTTGGTAAAAATTGGCCTCCAATAAAACAAGCTTTCATCTTGGAAATGTAAACACACAAACACACACAAAGGTGTTGAGTATTGATTCTGCACGCTGTGAAAATGACAACTGTATCTTTATGTAAGGTGTTTTGTGTGTCTCCATGTGTCTTCTCAGTCTACTAATGTGTTGCTTCAATTCCCAGTAGTCTCTAGTAGCTCTGTATTCAGACTAGAGGTCTACAGTCAGTAGTCTCCAGTAGCTCTGTATTCAGACTAGAGGTCTACAGTCAGTAGTCTCCAGTAGCTCTGTATTGAGACTAGAGGTCTACAGTCAGTAGTCTCCAGTAGCTCTGTATTCAGACTAGAGGTCTACAGTCAGTAGTCTCTAGTAGCTCTGTATTCAGACTAGAGGTCTACAGTCAGTAGTCTCCAGTAGCTCTGTATTCAGACTAGAGGTCAACAGTCAGTAGTCTCTAGTAGCTCTGTATTCAGACTAGAGGTCTACAGTCAGTAGTCTCTAGTAGCTCTGTATTCAGACTAGAGGTCTACAGTCAGTAGTCTCCAGTAGCTCTGTATTCAGACTAGAGGTCTACAGTCAGTAGTCTCCAGTAGCTCTGTATTGAGACTAGAGGTCTACAGTAAGAAGTCTAGTAGCTCTGTATTCAGACTAGAGGTCTACAGTCAGTAGTCTCTAGTAGCTCTGTATTCAGACTAGAGGTCTACAGTCAGTAGTCTCCAGTAGTATTCAGCTCAGTATTCAGACTAGAGGTCTACAGTCAGTAGTCTCCAGTAGCTCTGTATTTAGACTAGAGACAGTCAGTAGTCTAGTAGCTCTGTATTCAGACTAGAGGTCAGCTCTGTATTCAGACTAGAGGTCAGTCAGTAGTCTCTAGTAGCTCTGTATTTAGACTAGAGGTCTACAGTCAGTAGTCTCTCTAGTAGCTCTGTATTCAGACTAGAGGTCTACAGTCAGTAGTCTCCAGTAGCTCTGTATTCAGACTAGAGGTCTACAGTCAGTAGTCTCTAGTAGCTCTGTATTCAGACTAGAGGTCTACAGTCAGTAGTCTAGTAGCTCTGTATTCAGACTAGAGGTCTACAGTCAGTAGTCTCTAGTAGCTCTGTATTCAGACTAGAGGTCTACAGTCAGTAGTCTCCAGTAGCTCTGTATTCAGACTAGAGGTCTACAGTCAGTAGTCTCCTGAAGCTCTGTATTCAGACTAGAGGTATACAGTCAGTAGTCTCCTAAGCTCTGTATTCAGACTAGAGGTCTACAGTCAGTAGTCTCCAGTAGCTCTGTATTCAGACTAGAGGTCTACAGTCAGTAGTCTCCAGTAGCTCTGTATTCAGACTAGAGGTCTACAGTCAGTAGTCTCCTGAAGCTCTGTATTCAGACTAGAGGTCTACAGTCAGTAGTCTCCTGAAGCTCTGTATTCAGACTAGAGGTCTACAGTCAGTAGTCTCCAGTAGCTCTGTATTCAGACTAGAGGTCTACAGTCAGTAGTCTAGTAGCTCTGTATTCAGACTAGAGGTCTACAGTAAGTAGTCTCTAGTAGCTCTGTATTCAGACTAGAGGTCTACAGTCAGTAGTCTCCAGTAGCTCTGTATTCAGACTAGAGGTCTACAGTCAGTAGTCTCCAGTAGCTCTGTATTGAGACTAGAGGTCTACAGTCAGTAGTCTCCAGTAGCTCTGTATTCAGACTAGAGGTCTACAGTCAGTAGTCTCTAGTAGCTCTGTATTCAGACTAGAGGTCTACAGTCAGTAGTCTCTAGTAGCTCTGTATTCAGACTAGAGGTCAACAGTCAGTAGTCTCTAGTAGCTCTGTATTCAGACTAGAGGTCTACAGTCAGTAGTCTCTAGTAGCTCTGTATTCAGACTAGAGGTCTACAGTCAGTAGTCTCCAGTAGCTCTGTATTCAGACTAGAGGTCTACAGTCAGTAGTCTCAGTAAGTAGTAGCTCTGTATTCAGACTAGAGGTCTACAGTCAGTAGTCTCCAGTAGCTCTGTATTCAGACTAGAGGTCTACAGTCAGTAGTCTCCTAGTAGCTCTGTATTCAGACTAGAGGTCTACAGTCAGTAGTCTCCAGTAGCTCTGTATTCAGACTAGAGGTCTACAGTCAGTAGTCTCCAGTAGCTCTGTATATTCAGACTAGAGGTCTACAGTCAGTAGTCTCTAGTAGCTCTGTATTCAGACTAGAGGTCTACAGTCAGTAGTCTCTAGTAGCTCTGTATTCAGACTAGAGGTCTACAGTCAGTAGTCTCTAGTAGCTCTGTATTCAGACTAGAGGTCTACAGTCAGTAGTCTCCAGTAGCTCTGTATTCAGACTAGAGGTCTACAGTCAGTAGTCTCTAGTAGCTCTGTATTCAGACTAGAGGTCTACAGTCAGTAGTCTAGTAGCTCTGTATTCAGACTAGAGGTCTACAGTCAGTAGTCTCTAGTAGCTCTCTGTATTCAGACTAGAGGTCTACAGTCAGTAGTAGTCTCAGTAGCTCTGTATTCAGACTAGAGGTCTACAGTCAGTAGTCTCCAGTAGCTCTGTATTCAGACTAGAGGTCTACAGTCAGTAGTCTCCTGAGTAGCTCTGTATTCAGACTAGAGGTCTACAGTCAGTAGTCTCCTGTAGCTCTGTATTCAGACTAGAGGTCTACAGTCAGTAGTAGTCTCCAGTAGCTCTGTATTCAGACTAGAGGTCTACAGTCAGTAGTCTCCTGTAGCTCTGTATTCAGACTAGAGGTCTACAGTCAGTAGTCTCCAGTAGCTCTGTATTCAGACTAGAGGTCTACAGTCAGTAGTCTAGTAGCTCTGTATTCAGACTAGAGGTCTACAGTCAGTAGTAGTCTCTAGTAGCTCTGTATTCAGACTAGAGGTCTACAGTCAGTAGTCTCTAGTAGCTCTGTATTCAGACTAGAGGTCTACAGTCAGTAGTCTCCAGTAGCTCTGTATTCAGACTAGAGGTCTACAGTCAGTAGTCTCCAGTAGCTCTGTATTCAGACTAGAGGTCTACAGTCAGTAGTCTCCAGTAGCTCTGTATTCAGACTAGAGGTCTACAGTCAGTAGTCTCTAGTAGCTCTGTATTCAGACTAGAGGTCTACAGTCAGTAGTCTCTAGTAGCTCTGTATTCAGACTAGAGGTCTACAGTCAGTAGTCTCCAGTAGCTCTGTATTCAGACTAGAGGTCTACAGTCAGTAGTCTCCAGTAGCTCTGTATTCAGACTAGAGGTCTACAGTCAGTAGTCTCCAGTAGCTCTGTATTCAGACTAGAGGTCTACAGTTACAGTCAGTAGTCTCCAGTAGCTCTGTATTCAGACTAGAGGTCTACAGTCAGTAGTCTCTAGTAGCTCTGTATTCAGACTAGAGGTCTACAGTAAGTAGAGTCTCTAGTAGCTCTGTATTCAGACTAGAGGTCTACAGTCAGTAGTCTCCAGTAGCTCTGTATTCAGACTAGAGGTCTACAGTCAGTAGTCTCCAGTAGCTCTGTATTCAGACTAGAGGTCTACAGTCAGTAGTCTCTAGTAGCTCTGTATTCAGACTAGAGGTCTACAGTCAGTAGTCTCTAGTAGCTCTTTATTCAGACTAGAGGTCTACAGTCAGTAGTCTCTAGTAGCTCTGTATTCAGACTAGAGTCTCTACAGTCAGTAGTCTCCAGTATCTCTGTATTTCAGACTAGAGGTCTACAGTCAGTAGTCTCCAGTAGCTCTGTATTCAGACTAGAGGTCTACAGTCAGTAGTCTCCAGTAGCTCTGTATTCAGACTAGAGGTCTACAGTCAGTAGTCTCCAGTAGCTCTGTATTCAGACTAGAGGTCTACAGTCAGTAGTCTCCAGTAGCTCTGTATTCAGACTAGAGGTCTACAGTCAGTAGTCTCCAGTAGCTCTGTATTCAGACTAGAGGTCTACAGTCAGTAGTCTCCAGTAGCTCTGTATTCAGACTAGAGGTCTACAGTCAGTAGTCTCCAGTAGCTCTGTATTCAGACTAGAGGTCTACAGTCTACAGTAGTCTCCAGTAGCTCTGTATTCAGACTAGAGGTCTACAGTCAGTAGTCTCCAGTAGCTCTGTATTCAGACTAGAGGTCTACAGTCAGTAGTCTCCAGTAGCTCTGTATTCAGACTAGAGGTCTACAGTCAGTAGTCTCCAGTAGTAGCTCTGTATTCAGACTAGAGGTCTACAGTAGTAGTAGTCTCAGTAGCTCTGTATTCAGACTAGAGGTCTACAGTCAGTAGTCTCCAGTAGCTCTGTATTCAGACTAGAGGTCTACAGTCAGTAGTCTCCAGTAGCTCTGTATTCAGACTAGAGGTCTACAGTCAGTAGTCTCCAGTAGCTCTGTATTCAGACTAGAGGTCTACAGTCAGTAGTCTCCAGTAGCTCTGTATTCAGACTAGAAGTCTACAGTAGTAGTCTCCAGTAGCTCTGTATTCAGACTAGAGGTCTACAGTCAGTAGTCTCCAGTAGCTCTGTATTCAGACTAGAGGTCTACAGTCAGTAGTCTCCAGTAGCTCTGTATTCAGACTAGAGGTCTACAGTCAGTAGTCTCTAGTAGCTCTGTATTCAGACTAGAGGTCTACAGTCAGTAGTCTCTAGTAGATCTGTATTCAGACTAGAGGTCTACAGTCAGTAGTCTCTAGTAGCGCTGTATTCAGACTAGAGGTCTACAGTCAGTAGTCTCTGGTAGCTCTGTATTCAGACTAGAGGTCTACAGTCAGTAGTCTCCAGTAGCTCTGTATTCAGACTAGAGGTCTACAGTCAGTAGTCTCTAGTAGCTCTGTATTCAGACTAGAGGTCTACAGTCAGTAGTCTCTAGTAGCTCTGTATTCAGACTAGAGGTCTACAGTCAGTAGTCTCCAGTAGCTCTGTATTCAGACTAGAGGTCTACAGTCAGTAGTCTCCAGTAGCTCTGTATTCAGACTAGAGGTCTACAGTCAGTAGTCTCTAGTAGCTCTGTATTCAGACTAGAGGTCTACAGTAAGTAGTCTCTAGTAGCTCTGTATTCAGACTAGAGGTCAACAGTCAGTAGTAGTCTCTAGTAGCTCTGTATTCAGACTAGAGGTCTACAGTCAGTAGTCTCTAGTAGCTCTGTATTCAGACTAGAGGTCTACAGTCAGTAGTCTCTCCAGTAGCTCTGTATTCAGACTAGAGGTCTACAGTCAGTAGTCTCCAGTAGCTCTGTATTCAGACTAGAGGTCTACAGTCAGTAGTCTCTAGTAGCTCTGTATTCAGACTAGAGGTCTACAGTCAGTAGTCTCCTAGTAGCTCTGTATTCAGACTAGAGGTCTACAGTCAGTAGTCTCCAGTAGCTCTGTATTCAGACTAGAGGTCTACAGTCAGTAGTCTCCAGTAGCTCTGTATTTAGACTAGAGGTCTACAGTCAGTAGTCTAGTAGCTCTGTATTCAGACTAGAGGTCTACAGTCAGTAGTCTCTAGTAGCTCTGTATTCAGACTAGAGGTCTACAGTCAGTAGTCTCTAGTAGCTCTGTATTCAGACTAGAGGTCTACAGTCAGTAGTCTCCAGTAGCTCTGTATTCAGACTAGAGGTCTACAGTCAGTAGTCTCTAGTAGCTCTGTATTCAGACTAGAGGTCTACAGTCAGTAGTCTCTAGTAGCTCTGTATTCAGACTAGAGGTCTACAGTCAGTAGTCTCTAGTAGCTCTGTATTCAGACTAGAGGTCTACAGTCAGTAGTCTCCAGTAGCTCTGTATTCAGACTAGAGGTCTACAGTCAGTAGTCTCCAGTAGCTCTGTATTCAGACTAGAGGTCTACAGTCAGTCAGTAGTCTCTGAGTAGCTCTGTATTCAGACTAGAGGTCTACAGTCAGTAGTCTCCTAGTAGCTCTGTATTCAGACTAGAGGTCTACAGTCAGTAGTCTCCAGTAGCTCTGTATTCAGACTAGAGGTCTACAGTCAGTAGTCTCCTGAAGCTCTGTATTCAGACTAGAGGTCTACAGTAGTCAGTAGTCTCCAGTAGCTCTGTATTCAGACTAGAGGTCTACAGTCAGTAGTCTCTGTAGCTCTGTATACAGACTAGAGGTCTACAGTAAGTAGTCTCTAGTAGCTCTGTATTCAGACTAGAGGTCTACAGTCAGTAGTCTCCAGTAGCTCTGTATTCAGACTAGAGGTCTACAGTCAGTAGTCTCCAGTAGCTCTGTATTCAGACTAGAGGTCTACAGTCAGTAGTCTCCAGTAGCTCTGTATTCAGACTAGAGGTCTACAGTCAGTAGTCTCTAGTAGCTCTGTATTCAGACTAGAGGTCTACAGTCAGTAGTCTCTAGTAGCTCTGTATTCAGACTAGAGGTCTACAGTCAGTAGTCTCTAGTAGCTCTGTATTCAGACTAGAGGTCTACAGTCAGTAGTCTCTAGTAGCTCTGTATTCAGACTAGAGGTCTACAGTCAGTAGTCTCCTGTAGCTCTGTATTCAGACTAGAGGTCTACAGTCAGTAGTCTCCTGTAGCTCTGTATTCAGACTAGAGGTCTACAGTCAGTAGTCTCCAGTAGCTCTGTATTCAGACTAGAGGTCTACAGTCTACAGTCTGTAGTAGTCTCTAGTAGCTCTGTATTCAGACTAGAGGTCTACAGTAAGTAGTCTCTAGTAGCTCTGTATTCAGACTAGAGGTCTACAGTCAGTAGTCTCTAGTAGCTCTGTATTCAGACTAGAGGTCTACAGTCAGTAGTCTCCAGTAGCTCTGTATTCAGACTAGAGGTCTACAGTCAGTAGTCTCCAGTAGCTCTGTATTCAGACTAGAGGTCTACAGTCAGTAGTCTCCAGTAGCTCTGTATTCAGACTAGAGGTCTACAGTCAGTAGTCTCTAGTAGCTCTGTATTCAGACTAGAGGTCTACAGTAAGTAGTCTCTAGTAGCTCTGTATTCAGACTTAGAGGTCTACAGTCAGTAGTCTCCTAGTAGCTCTGTATTCAGACTAGAGGTCTACAGTCAGTAGTCTCCAGTAGCTCTGTATTCAGACTAGAGGTCTACAGTCAGTAGTCTCTAGTAGCTCTGTATTCAGACTAGAGGTCTACAGTAAGTAGTCTCTAGTAGCTCTGTATTCATTCAGACTAGAGGTCTACAGTCAGTAGTCTCCAGTAGCTCTGTATTCAGACTAGAGGTCTACAGTCAGTAGTCTCCAGTAGCTCTGTATTCAGACTAGAGGTCTACAGTCAGTAGTCTCCAGTAGCTCTGTATTCAGACTAGAGGTCTACAGTCAGTAGTCTCTAGTAGTAGCTCTGTATTCAGACTAGAGGTCTACAGTCAGTAGTCTCTAGTAGCTCTGTATTCAGACTAGAGGTCTACAGTCAGTAGTCTCCAGTAGCTCTGTATTCAGACTAGAGGTCTACAGTCAGTAGTCTCCAGTAGCTCTGTATTCAGACTAGAGGTCTACAGTCAGTAGTCTCTAGTAGCTCTGTATTCAGACTAGAGGTCTACAGTAAGTAGTCTCTAGTAGCTCTGTATTCAGACTAGAGGTCTACAGTCAGTAGTCTCTAGTAGCTCTGTATTCAGACTAGAGTTCTACAGTCAGTAGTCTCCAGTATCTCTGTGTTCAGACTAGAGGTCTACAGTCAGTAGTCTCCAGTAGCTCTGTATTCAGACTAGAGGTCTACAGTCAGTAGTCTCCAGTAGCTCTGTATTCAGACTAGAGGTCTACAGTCAGTAGTCTCTAGTAGCTCTGTATTCAGACTAGAGGTCTACAGTCAGTAGTCTCCAGTAGCTCTGTATTCAGACTAGAGGTCTACAGTCAGTAGTCTCCAGTAGCTCTGTATTCAGACTAGAGGTCTACAGTCAGTAGTCTCCAGTAGCTCTGTATTCAGACTAGAGGTCTACAGTCAGTAGTCTCTACAGTCAGTAGCTCTGTATTCAGACTAGAGGTCTACAGTCAGTAGTCTCCAGTAGCTCTGTATTCAGACTAGAGGTCTACAGTCAGTAGTCTCCAGTAGCTCTGTATTCAGACTAGAGGTCTACAGTCAGTAGTCTCCAGTAGCTCTGTATTCAGACTAGAGGTCTACAGTCAGTAGTCTCCAGTAGCTCTGTATTCAGACTAGAGGTCTACAGTCAGTAGTCTAGTAGCTCTGTAGTATTCAGTATTCTAGAGGTCTACAGTCAGTAGTCTCCAGTAGCTCTGTATTCAGACTAGAGGTCTACAGTCAGTAGTCTCCAGTAGCTCTGTATTCAGACTAGAGGTCTACAGTCAGTAGTCTCCAGTAGCTCTGTATTCAGACTAGAGGTCTACAGTCAGTAGTCTCTAGTAGCTCTGTATTCAGACTAGAGGTCTACAGTCAGTAGTCTCCAGTAGCTCTGTATTCACACTAGAGGTCTACAGTCAGTAGTCTCCTGCAGTTCTGTATTCAGACTAGAGGTCTACAGTCAGTAGTCTCCTGAAGCTCTGTATTCAGACTAGAGGTCTACAGTCAGTAGTCTCCAGTAGCTCTGTATTCAGACTAGAGGTCTACAGTCAGTAGTCTCTAGTAGCTCTGTATTCAGACTAGAGGTCTACAGTCAGTAGTCTCTAGTAGCTCTGTATTCAGACTAGAGGTCTACAGTCAGTAGTCTCTAGTAGCTCTGTATTCAGACTAGAGGTCTACAGTCAGTAGTCTCCAGTAGCTCTGTATTCAGACTAGAGGTCTACAGTCAGTAGTCTCCAGTAGCTCTGTATTCAGACTAGAGGTCTACAGTCAGTAGTCTCCAGTAGCTCTGTATTCAGACTAGAGGTCTACAGTCAGTAGTCTCTAGTAGCTCTGTATTCAGACTAGAGGTCTACAGTCAGTAGTCTCTAGTAGCTCTGTATTCAGACTAGAGGTCTACAGTCAGTAGTCTCCAGTAGCTCTGTATTCAGACTAGAGGTCTACAGTCAGTAGTCTCCAGTAGCTCTGTATTCAGACTAGAGGTCTACAGTCAGTAGTCTCCAGTAGCTCTGTATTCAGACTAGAGGTCTACAGTCAGTAGTCTCCAGTAGCTCTGTATTCAGACTAGAGGTCTACAGTCAGTAGTCTCTAGTAGCTCTGTATTCAGACTAGAGGTCTACAGTAAGTAGTCTCTAGTAGCTCTGTATTCAGACTAGAGGTCTACAGTCAGTAGTCTCTAGTAGCTCTGTATTCAGACTAGAGGTCTACAGTCAGTAGTCTCTAGTAGCTCTGTATTCAGACTAGAGGTCTACAGTCAGTAGTCTCCAGTAGCTCTGTATTCACACTAGAGGTCTACAGTCAGTAGTCTAGTAGCTCTGTATTCAGACTAGAGGTCTACAGTCAGTAGTCTCCTGCAGCTCTGTATTCAGACTAGAGGTCTACAGTCAGTAGTCTCCAGTAGCTCTGTATTCAGACTAGAGGTCTCTACAGTCAGTAGTCTCCAGTAGCTCTGTCAGACTAGAGGTCTACAGTCAGTAGTCTCTAGTTGCTCTGAGACTAGAGGTCTACAGTCAGTAGTCTCCAGTAGCTCTGTATTCAACACTAGAGGTCTACAGTCAGTAGTCTCTAGTAGCTCTGTATTGAGACTAGAGGTCTACAGTCAGTAGTCTATAGTAGCTCTGTATTCAGACTAGAGGTCTACAGTCAGTAGAGTCTACACAGCTTTCAGCGGGATTGCTCAGTAGTAGCAAGGTCTGTAGTCAAGTAGTTCTGTATTCAAACTAGAGGTCTACAGTCAGTAGTCTCTAGGGAAATGTATTCGAAAAGAGGTCTACATTCAGTAGTCTCTAGTGGCTCTGTATTCAGACTAGGGTTAACAGTTCAGTAGTCTCTAGCTCCACATTCAAAAGGTCATACAGTCAGTAGTCTCACTCTGCTCAGACTAGAGGTTCCCCAGCCTTAGTAGTCTACAGTTGCAGTAGTGACTCCCAGCAAAAAGCTCTGTATTCAAACTAGAGGTCTACAGTCCCGTAGTCTGTACAGTCGACAGTCATAGTCTCCAGTAGCTCTGTATTCAGACTAGAGGTCTACAGTCATAGTCCAAATCCTCTGTATCCCTCTAGAAGTGGACGTACAGCACTAGAGGTCTTGTAGCTCCAGAGAGCCTACAGTCAGAGACTGTGTTACTTCACAACCCACACTAGAGGTCTCAGTGTAGTCTCTTAGCTCTGTATTCAGACTAGAGGTCTACAGTCAGTAGTCCTCTAGTAGCTCTGTATTCAGACTAGAGGTCTACAGTCAGTAGTCTCTAGTAGCTCTGTAGTTCCCGACCATAGGTCTACAGTCAGTAGTCTCCATAGCTGTATTCTAGGGTTTGCAGTCAGTAGTCTCTCAGGGGCTCTGTATTCAGACTAGTCCCTCCAGTCAGTAGCCTCTCGTGACTGTCACACACTAGAGGTCTACAGTCAGTAGTCTCTCGTAGCTCTGTATTCAGACTAGAGAAGGCAGTCACGCCGTCTAGAGTAGCGTCCGTATTCAGACGTGGTCTACAGCCAGTAGTACTGGCTCTGTGAGAGGGGGAAGTCTACAGTCAGTAGTCTCCTAGTACGTCTGTCTTCAGACTGGAGAACTACAGTCAGTTTCTCCAGTAGCTCTGTATTCAGACTAGAGGTCTACAGTAGTAGTCTCCAGTCTCTGTGTCGGTCTGGGCACCTGCCATCCCTATCAGAGAGCTCTCTCCAGTTTCCGAGGTACTACAGTCAGTAGTCTCCTGAGACTCTGTCCAGACTAGAGGTCTACAGTCTAGGCAGTCTCGTCTCAATTCAGACAGGGTCTCCAGTAGCAGTCAACCAGTCTAGCCGTCGTGTGTAGCTCCAGTGTAGTCTGGTCATCTGTATTCAGACAGTACAGTCAGTAGTCTCTGGTAGTCTCCATGTACACAGGAAACAGGTAGTCTCTAGTACTTATTCCCCTAGAGGTCTACAGTGGTAGTCCACCAGTAGCTCTATTCGACTACCAGGTCTACCCGTAGCTCTCAGTATCTCTGTATTCAGCCTCCAGTTCTCATGGTATTCACAGTTACTCTGTATTCAGACTAGAGGTCTCGATCAGTAGTCCGCCAGTAGCTACGACTCCCAAGAGCGAGGCAAAAGTTCGGTAGTCTGGGTAGCTCTGAGACTAGAGGTCTACGCAGTGGTCATAGCTCTGTATCGGCTAGAGTTTACAGTCACTAGCTCCAGTAGATATGTATTCATCTCCCCACTACAGTCAGTAGTCTCACTGTCGAGTTTCCCCCTCTACATTAGTCTGGTGTACTCTTCTTGGACCCGCCTACAGTCAGTAGTTCTGGCTCTGTATTCAGACTAGAGGTCTACAGTCAGTAGTCCTGAGTAGCTCTGTATCAGACTAGAGGTTGGGGTCAGTAGTCTCGGGTAGCTCTGTATTCAGACTAGTGGTACAGTCAGTAGTCTCCAGTAGCTCTGTATTCAGACTAGAGGTTACAGCATCTAGTCTCCAGTAGCTCTGTATTCAGACTACTTTTCCTACAGTCAGTTCCACTGTAGATCATCCGTGGTCACAGGCTAGTCTCTTGTACTGTATTCAACCGTTTTACTCATAAGGCAGGGCGCTGTAGGTAACGAGTCCACAACGTAGCCTCCAGTAGCTCCGTATGCAGTAGAGGTCTCTGCGGATCCAGCCATTTCCTTGCGATTAGCTCGTATTCAGACTAGAGGTCTACAGTCAGTAGTCTCCAGGAGCTCTGTATGAGGTCTGGTTCAGTAGGTCTGTATTCAGACTAGAGGTGTAAGCGCTGGGCTCTGTATTCAAGACTTCTGAGTCCAGTAGATCTGTATTCAGACTTCAGGGCATCATAGTCAGTAGCTCTGTATCAGGGCCCAGGTCCCGGACAGCATTCAGCTGGTTCTCAGTAGCCCTGGTTAGGAAGGGGTCTAACAGACCAGTCTCACTGTTGCTTGGGACTAGAGGTCTTCCCTAGTAGTCTCCAGTAGCCTCAAATTCATGCTAGAGGTCTACAGTCAGTATGTCTCTCGTAGCTCTGTATTCAGACTAGATATACAGTCACTTGTAGCTCTTTATTGGGCGGGTATTTTGGACTACAGTCAGTAGTCTCTAGTAGCTCTGTATTCAGACTGAGTTTCAGAAGGTTGGCTTTCTTTTGCTCCTCCAGAGAGCTACAGTCACGTTTGCTTGTATTCATCTGGGCTTGTCTAGTCTCAGCTCTGTATTCAGACTAGAGGTCTACAGTATGTCCTCCATTCTGTAGTCAGGGCGGGGAGGTCTACGGCCAAGTCTCTAGTAGCTGGGTGATTCAGACTAGAGGTCTACTCCTCTGAGTCTGTACTCTTAACGCTACAGCTTCTCCAGTAGCCCGTATTCTCCACCATCTCTGTATTCAGACTAGAGGCTACACAGCTTTCAGCGGGATTGCTCAAGTAGTACAAGTAGTCAAGGTAGCTCTGTATTCAGACTAGAGGTCTACAAGGATTCTTAGTAGGTCTTGGGAAGTAGCTTAACGACTAAATATAGGTCAAAATTCAGTTACTCTTCTCCAGTGGCTCTTTAAGAGGTTAACAGTTCAGTAGTCTCTCTTCTCTGTATTCAAAATATAATTCTCACAGTAGTCTCTAGTAACTCTTTTCCCCTAGCCTTACTGTAGTCTCGTTGCAGCTAGTGGCTCTGTACCCAGACTAGAGGTCTACAGTCAGTCTCCCGTAGTCTCCACAGGCAACATATATCTCTGGTGAGTATTTCCCTAGAGGTAAGTAGTCAAATCCTTATATCCCTCATGGAAGTGGACAGTGCAGCACTCTCTGTATTCCAGAGAGGTCACAGTCAGAGACTCCAGTTACTTCAGACAGAGGTCACAGTCACCCTCTCTAGTAGCTCTGTATTCAGACTAGAGGTTCAGCTCATCAGCTCCTGATCTGTATTCAGCTGCGTGTCTACATTGGTAGCTCTAGGGGTCTGTATTCAGACTAGAGGTCTACAGATGGTAGTCTCCAGCTGCTCTGTAGAGGTGCAGCCATCTCAGGGGATGTAACGTCCCTCCAGGACACAGTCTCTCGTAGCTCTGTATTCAACTAGAGGTCTACAGTCAGTAGTCTCCAGTAGCTCTGTATTCAGACTAGAGGTCTACAGTCTGTAGTCTCTAGTAGCTCTGTATTCAGACTAGAGGTCTACAGTCAGTAGTCTCTAGTAGCTCTGTATTCAGACTAGAGGTCTACAGTCAGTAGTCTCTAGTAGCTCTGTATTCAGACTAGAGGTCTACAGTCAGTAGTCTCTAGTAGCTCTGTATTCAGACTAGAGGTCTACAGTCAGTAGTCTCCAGTATCTCTGTATTCAGACTAGAGGTCTACAGTCAGTAGTCTCCAGTAGCTCTGTATTCAGACTAGAGGTCTACAGTCAGTAGTCTCCAGTAGCTCTGTATTCAGACTAGAGGTCTACAGTCAGTAGTCTCTAGTAGCTCTGTATTCAGACTAGAGGTCTACAGTCAGTAGTCTCCAGTAGCTCTGTATTCAGACTAGAGGTCTACAGTCAGTAGTCTCAGTAGCTCTGTATTCAGACTAGAGGTCTACAGTCAGTAGTCTCTAGTAGCTCTGTATTCAGACTAGAGGTCTACAGTCAGTAGTCTCTAATATCTCTGTATTCAGACTAGAGGTCTACAGTTGGAGTCTCCAGTAGCTCTGTATTCAGACTAGAGGTCTACAGTCAGTAGTCTCCAGTAGCTCTGTATTCAGACTAGAGGTCTACAGTCAGTAGTCTCCAGTAGCTCTGTATTCAGACTAGAGGTCTACAGTCAGTAGTCTCTAGTAGCTCTGTATTCAGACTAGAGGTCTACAGTCAGTAGTCTCCAGTAGCTCTGTATTCAGACTAGAGGTCTACAGTCAGTAGTCTCCAGTAGCTCTGTATTCAGACTAGAGGTCTACAGTCAGTAGTCTCTAGTAGCTCTGTATTCAGACTAGAGGTCTACAGTCAGTAGTCTCCTGCAGCTCTGTATTCAGACTAGAGGTCTACAGTCAGTAGTCTCCAGTAGCTCTGTATTCAGACTAGAGGTCTACAGTCAGTAGTCTCTAGTAGCTCTGTATTCAGACTAGAGGTCTACAGTCAGTAGTCTCTAGTAGCTCTGTATTCAGACTAGAGGTCTACAGTCAGTAGTCTCCAGTAGCTCTGTATTCAGACTAGAGGTCTACAGTCAGTAGTCTCCAGTAGCTCTGTATTCAGACTAGAGGTCTACAGTCAGTAGTCTCCAGTAGCTCTGTATCAGACTAGAGGTCTACAGTCAGTAGTCTCCAGTAGCTCTGTATTCAGACTAGAGGTCTACAGTCAGTAGTCTCCAGTAGCTCTGTATTCAGACTAGAGGTCTACAGTCAGTAGTCTCTAGTAGCTCTGTATTCAGACTAGAGGTCTACAGTCAGTAGTCTCTAGTAGCTCTGTATTCAGACTAGAGGTCTACAGTCAGTAGTCTAGTAGCTCTGTATTCAGACTAGAGGTCTACAGTCAGTAGTCTCTAGTAGCTCTGTATTCAGACTAGAGGTCTACAGTCAGTAGTCTCAAGTAGCTCTGTATTCAGACTAGAGGTCTACAGTCAGTAGTCTCTAGTAGCTCTGTATTCAGACTAGAGGTCTACAGTCAGTAGTCTCTAGTAGCTCTGTATTCAGACTAGAGGTCTACAGTCAGTAGTCTCTAGTAGCTCTGTATTCAGAACTAGAGGTCTACAGTCAGTAGTCTCTAGTAGCTCTGTATTCAGACTAGAGGTCTACAGTCAGTAGTCTCCAGTAGCTCTGTATTCAGACTAGAGGTCTACAGTCAGTAGTCTCCAGTAGCTCTGTATTCAGACTAGAGGTCTACAGTCAGTAGTCTCTAGTAGCTCTGTATTCAGACTAGAGGTCTACAGTCAGTAGTCTCCAGTAGCTCTGTATTCAGACTAGAGGTCTACAGTCAGTAGTCTCCAGTAGCTCTGTATTCAGACTAGAGGTCTACAGTCAGTAGTCTCCAGTAGCTCTGTATTCAGACTAGAGGTCTACAGTCAGTAGTCTCCAGTAGCTCTGTATTCAGACTAGAGGTCTACAGTCAGTAGTCTCTAGTAGCTCTGTATTCAGACTAGAGGTCTACAGTCAGTAGTCTCCAGTAGCTCTGTATTCAGACTAGAGGTCTACAGTCAGTAGTCTCCAGTAGCTCTGTATTTCAGACTAGAGGTCTACAGTCAGTAGTCTCCAGTAGCTCTGTATTCAGACTAGAGGTCTACAGTCAGTAGTCTCCAGTAGCTCTGTATTCAGACTAGAGGTCTACAGTCAGTAGTCTCTAGTAGCTCTGTATTCAGACTAGAGGTCTACAGTCAGTAGTCTCTAGTAGCTCTGTATTCAGACTAGAGGTCTACAGTCAGTAGTCTCTAGTAGCTCTGTATTCAGACTAGAGTTCTACAGTCAGTAGTCTCTAGTAGCTCTGTATTCAGACTAGAGGTCTACAGTCAGTAGTCTCCAGTAGCTCTGTATTCAGACTAGAGGTCTACAGTCAGTAGTCTCTAGTAGCTCTGTATTCAGACTAGAGGTCTACAGTCAGTAGTCTCCAGTAGCTCTGTATTCAGACTAGAGGTCTACAGTCAGTAGTCTCCTGTAGCTCTGTATTCAGACTAGAGGTCTACAGTCAGTAGTCTCCAGTAGCTCTGTATTCAGACTAGAGGTCTACAGTCAGTAGTCTCCAGTAGCTCTGTATTCAGACTAGAGGTCTACAGTCAGTAGTCTCTAGTAGCTCTGTATTCAGACTAGAGGTCTACAGTAAGTAGTCTCTAGTAGCTCTGTATTCAGACTAGAGGTCTACAGTCAGTAGTCTCTAGTAGCTCTGTATTCAGACTAGAGGTCTACAGTCAGTAGTCTCCAGTAGCTCTGTATTCAGACTAGAGGTCTACAGTCAGTAGTCTCCAGTAGCTCTGTATTCAGACTAGAGGTCTACAGTCAGTAGTCTCCAGTAGCTCTGTATTCAGACTAGAGGTCTACACAGTCAGTAGTCTCCTGTAGCTCTGTATTCAGACTAGAGGTCTACAGTCAGTAGTCTCTAGTAGCTCTGTATTCAGACTAGAGGTCTACAGTCAGTAGTCTCCAGTAGCTCTGTATTCAGACTAGAGGTCTACAGTCAGTAGTCTCCAGTAGCTCTGTATTCAGACTAGAGGTCTACAGTCAGTAGTCTCCAGTAGCTCTGTATTCAGACTAGAGGTCTACAGTCAGTAGTCTCTAGTAGCTCTGTATTCAGACTAGAGGTCTACAGTCAGTAGTCTCCAGTAGCTCTGTATTCAGACTAGAGGTCTACAGTCAGTAGTCTCCAGTAGCTCTGTATTCAGACTAGAGGTCTACAGTCAGTAGTCTCCAGTAGCTCTGTATTCAGACTAGAGGTCTACAGTCAGTAGTCTCCAGTAGCTCTGTATTCAGACTAGAGGTCTACAGTCAGTAGTCTCTAGTAGCTCTGTATTCAGACTAGAGGTCTACAGTAAGTAGTCTCTAGTAGCTCTGTATTCAGACTAGAGGTCTACAGTCAGTAGTCTCTAGTAGCTCTGTATTCAGACTAGAGTCTACAGTCAGTAGTCTCTAGTAGCTCTGTATTCAGACTAGAGGTCTACAGTCAGTAGTCTCCAGTAGCTCTGTATTCAGACTAGAGGTCTACAGTCAGTAGTCTCTAGTAGCTCTGTATTCAGACTAGAGGTCTACAGTCAGTAGTCTCTAGTAGCTCTGTATTCAGACTAGAGGTCTACAGTCAGTAGTCTCCTGTAGCTCTGTATTCAGACTAGAGGTCTACAGTCAGTAGTCTCCTAGTAGCTCTGTATTCAGACTAGAGGTCTACAGTCAGTAGTCTCCAGTAGCTCTGTATTCAGACTAGAGGTCTACAGTCAGTAGTCTCTAGTAGCTCTGTATTCAGACTAGAGGTCTACAGTCAGTAGTCTCTAGTAGCTCTGTATTCAGACTAGAGGTCTACAGTCAGTAGTCTCTAGTAGCTCTGTATTCAGACTAGAGGTCTACAGTCAGTAGTCTCCAGTAGCTCTGTATTCAGACTAGAGGTCTACAGTCAGTAGTCTCCAGTAGCTCTGTATTCAGACTAGAGGTCTACAGTCAGTAGTCTCCAGTAGCTCTGTATTCAGACTAGAGGTCTACAGTCAGTAGTCTCCTAGTAGCTCTGTATTCAGACTAGAGGTCTACAGTCAGTAGTCTCTAGTAGCTCTGTATTCAGACTAGAGGTCTACAGTCAGTAGTCTCTAGTAGCTCTGTATTCAGACTAGAGGTCTACAGTCAGTAGTCTCTAGTAGCTCTGTATTCAGACTAGAGGTCTACAGTCAGTAGTCTCTAGTAGCTCTGTATTCAGACTAGAGGTCTACAGTCAGTAGTCTCTAGTATCTCTGTATTCAGACTAGAGGTCTACAGTCAGTAGTCTCCAGTAGCTCTGTATTCAGACTAGAGGGTCTACAGTCAGTAGTCTCTAGTAGCTCTGTATTCAGACTAGAGGTCTACAGTAAGTAGTCTCTAGTAGCTCTGTATTCAGACTAGAGGTCTACAGTCAGTAGTCTCCAGTAGCTCTGTATTCAGACTAGAGGTCTACAGTCAGTAGTCTCTAGTAGCTCTGTATTCAGACTAGAGGTCTACAGTCAGTAGTCTCCAGTAGCTCTGTATTCAGACTAGAGGTCTACAGTCAGTAGTCTCCAGTAGCTCTGTATTCAGACTAGAGGTCTACAGTCAGTAGTCTCCAGTAGCTCTGTATTCAGACTAGAGGTCTACAGTCAGTAGTCTCCAGTAGCTCTGTATTCAGACTAGAGGTCTACAGTCAGTAGTCTCTAGTAGCTCTGTATTCAGACTAGAGGTCTACAGTCAGTAGTCTCCAGTAGCTCTGTATTCAGACTAGAGGTCTACAGTCAGTAGTCTCTAGTAGCTCTGTATTCAGACTAGAGGTCTACAGTCAGTAGTCTCTAGTAGCTCTGTATTCAGACTAGAGGTCTACAGTCAGTAGTCTCTAGTAGCTCTGTATTCAGACTAGAGGTCTACAGTCAGTAGTCTCTAGTAGCTCTGTATTCAGGACTAGAGGTCTACAGTCAGTAGTAGCTCTCCAGAGTAGCTCTGTATTAGTCCTCAGCAGTACTAGAGGTCTACAGTCAGTAGTCTCTAGTAGCTCTGTATTCAGACTAGAGGTCTACAGTCAGTAGTCTCTAGTAGCTCTGTATTCAGACTAGAGGTCTACAGTCAGTAGTAGTCTCTAGTAGCTCTGTATTCAGACTAGAGGTCTACAGTCAGTAGTCTCCAGTAGCTCTGTATTCAGACTAGAGGTCTACAGTCAGTAGTCTCTAGTAGCTCTGTATTCAGACTAGAGGTCTACAGTCAGTAGTCTCCAGTAGCTCTGTATTCAGACTAGAGGTCTACAGTCAGTAGTCTCCAGTAGCTCTGTATTCAGACTAGAGGTCTACAGTCAGTAGTCTCTAGTAGCTCTGTATTCAGACTAGAGGTCTACAGTCAGTAGTCTCTAGTAGCTCTGTATTCAGACTAGAGGTCTACAGTCAGTAGTCTCCAGTAGCTCTGTATTCAGACTAGAGGTCTACAGTCAGTAGTCTCTCTATAGCTCTGTATTCAGACTAGAGGTCTACAGTCAGTAGTCTCTAGTAGCTCTGTATTCAGACTAGAGGTCTACAGTCAGTAGTCTCCAGTAGCTCTGTATTCAGACTAGAGGTCTACAGTCAGTAGTCTCCAGTAGCTCTGTATTCAGACTAGAGGTCTACAGTCAGTAGTCTCTCAGTAGCTCTGTATTCAGACTAGAGGTCTACAGTCAGTAGTCTCTAGTAGCTCTGTATTCAGACTAGAGGTCTACAGTCAGTAGTCTCTAGTAGCTCTGTATTCAGACTAGAGGTCTACAGTCAGTAGTCTCCAGTAGCTCTGTATTCAGACTAGAGGTCTACAGTCAGTAGTCTCTAGTAGCTCTGTATTCAGGACTAGAGGTCTACAGTCAGTAGTCTCTAGTAGCTCTGTATTCAGACTAGAGGTCTACAGTCAGTAGTCTCTAGTAGCTCTGTATTCAGACTAGAGGTCTACAGTCAGTAGTCTCTAGTAGCTCTGTATTCAGACTAGAGGTCTACAGTCAGTAGTCTCCAGTAGCTCTGTATTCAGACTAGAGGTCTACAGTCAGTAGTCTCCAGTAGCTCTGTATTCAGACTAGAGGTCTACAGTCAGTAGTCTCCAGTAGCTCTGTATTCAGACTAGAGGTCTACAGTCAGTAGTCTCCAGTAGCTCTGTATTCAGACTAGAGGTCTACAGTCAGTAGTCTCCAGTATCTCTGTATTCAGACTAGCTCTTGTACAGCTTGTATTCAGTAAGAGGTCTACAGTCAGTAGTCTCCAGTAGCTCTGTATTCAGACTAGAGGTCTACAGTCAGTAGTCTCTAGTAGCTCTGTATTCAGACTAGAGGTCTACAGTCAGTAGTCTCCAGTAGCTCTGTATTCAGACTAGAGGTCTACAGTCAGTAGTCTCCAGTAGCTCTGTATTCAGACTAGAGGTCTACAGTCAGTAGTCTCTGTAGCTCTGTATTCAGACTAGAGGTTCTACAGTCAGTAGGTCTACAGTCTGTATTAGTCTCTAGTAGCTCTGTATTCAGACTAGAGGTCTACAGTCAGTAGTCTCTAGTAGCTCTGTATTCAGACTAGAGGTCTACAGTCAGTAGTCTCCAGTAGCTCTGTATTCAGACTAGAGGTCTACAGTCAGTAGTCTCTAGTAGCTCTGTATTCAGACTAGAGGTCTACAGTCAGTAGTCTCTAGTAGCTCTGTATTCAGACTAGAGGTCTACAGTCAGTAGTCTTCTAGTAGCTCTGTATTCAGACTAGAGGTCTACAGTCAGTAGTCTCCAGTAGCTCTGTATTCAAGACTAGAGGTCTACAGTCAGTAGTCTCTAGTAGCTCTGTTAGACTAGAGGTCTACAGTCAGTAGTCTCCAGTAGCTCTGTATTCAGACTAGAGGTCTACAGTCAGTAGTCTCTAGTAGCTCTGTATTCAGACTAGAGGTCTACAGTCAGTAGTCTCTAGTAGCTCTGTATTCAGACTAGAGGTCTACAGTCAGTAGTCTCCAGTAGCTCTGTATATTCAGACTAGAGGTCTACAGTCTAGTAGTAGTCTCCAGTAGCTCTGTATTCAGACTAGAGGTCTACAGTCAGTAGTCTCCAGTAGCTCTGTATTCAGACTAGAGGTCTACAGTCAGTAGTCTAGTAGCTCTGTATTCAGACTAGAGGTCTACAGTCAGTAGTCTCCAGTAGCTCTGTATTCAGACTAGAGGTCTACAGTCAGTAGTCTCTAGTAGTACTCTGTATTCAGACTAGAGGTCTACAGTCAGTAGTCTCTAGTAGCTCTGTATTCAGACTAGAGGTCTACAGTCAGTAGTCTCCTGTAGCTCTGTATTCAGACTAGAGGTCTACAGTCAGTAGTCTCCAGTAGCTCTGTATTCAGACTAGAGGTCTACAGTCAGTAGTCTCCAGTAGCTCTGTATTCAGACTAGAGGTCTACAGTCAGTAGTCTCCAGTAGCTCTGTATTCAGACTAGAGGTCTACAGTCAGTAGTCTCTAGTAGCTCTGTATTCAGACTAGAGGTCTACAGTCAGTAGTCTCTAGTAGCTCTGTATTCAGACTAGAGGTCTACAGTCAGTAGTCTCTAGAGTAGCTCTGTATTCAGACTAGAGGTCTACAGTCAGTAGTCTCCAGTAGC
>CM072238.1:4286578-4357963 GCA_036851935.1 Coregonus suidteri | reverse complement strand
CAGACTAGAGGTCAGTCAGTACAGCTCTGTATTCAGACTAGAGGTCTACAGTCAGTAGCTCTGTATTCAGACTAGAGGTCTACAGTCAGTAGTCTCCAGTAGCTCTGTATTCAGACTAGAGGTCTACAGTCAGTAGTCTCCAGTAGCTCTGTATTCAGACTAGAGGTCTACAGTCAGTAGTCTCTAGTAGCTCTGTATTCAGACTAGAGGTCTACAGTCAGTAGTCTAGTAGCTCTGTATTCAACAAGAGGTCTACAGTCAGTAGTCTCTAGTAGCTCTGTATTGAGACTAGAGGTCTACAGTCAGTAGTCTCTAGTAGCTCTGTATTCAGACTAGAGGTCTACAGTCAGTAGTCTCCAGTAGCTCTGTATTCACACTAGAGGTCTACAGTCAGTAGTCTAGTAGCTCTGTATTCAGACTAGAGGTCTACAGTCAGTAGTCTCCAGTAGCTCTGTATTCACACTAGAGGTCTACAGTCAGTAGTCTAGTAGCTCTGTATTCAGACTAGAGGTCTACAGTCAGTAGTCTCTAGTATCTCTGTATTCAGACTAGAGGTCTACAGTCAGTAGTCTCTTGTACATCTGTATTCAGACTAGAGGTCTAGAGTCAGTAGTCTAGTAGCTCTGTATTCAGACTAGAGGTCTACAGTCAGTAGTCTCCTGAATAGCTCTGTATTCACACTAGAGGTCTACAGTCAGTAGTCTCCAGTAGCTCTGTATACAGACTAGAGGTCTACAGTCAGTAGTCTAGTAGCTCTGTATTCAGACTAGAGGTCTACAGTCAGTAGTCTCCAGTAGCTCTGTATTCAGACTAGAGGTCTACAGTCAGTAGTCTCTAGTAGCTCTGTATTCAGACTAGAGGTCTACAGTCAGTAGTCTAGTAGCTCTGTATTCAGACTAGAGGTCTACAGTCAGTAGTCTCTAGTAGCTCTGTATTGAGACTAGAGGTCTACAGTCAGTAGTCTCCAGTAGCTCTGTATTCAGACTAGAGGTCTACAGTCAGTAGTCTCTAGTTGCTCTGTATTGAGACTAGAGGTCTACAGTCAGTAGTCTAGTAGCTCTGTATTCAGACTAGAGGTCTACAGTCAGTAGTCTCTAGTAGCTCTGTATTGAGACTAGAGGTCTACAGTCAGTAGTCTATAGTAGCTCTGTATTCAGACTAGAGGTCTACAGTCAGTAGTCTCTAGTAGCTCTGTATTCAGACTAGAGGTCTACAGTCAGTAGTCTCTAGTAGCTCTGTATTCAGACTAGAGGTCTAGGAGTCAGTAGTCTCTAGTAGCTCTGTATTCAGACTAGAGGTCTAAAGTCAGTAGTCTCTTAGTAGCTCTGTATTCAGACTAGAGGTCTACAGTCAGTAGTCTCCAGTAGCTCTCCTCTTTCACACTAGAGGTCTACAGTCAGTAGTCGCTCTAGTAGCTCTGTATTCAGACTAGAGGTCTACAGTCCCCAGTAGTCTCTAGTAGCTCTGTATTCAGACTAGAGGTCTACAGTCAGTAGTCTCTAGTAGCTCTGTACACAGGCGAGACTAGAGGTCTACTAGAGTCAGTAGTCTCTAGTAGCTCTGTATTCCAGACTAGAGGTCTACAGTCAGTAGTCTCCAGTAGCTCTGTATTCAGACTAGAGGTCTACAGTCAGTAGTCTTAGTAGCTCTGTATTCAGACTAGAGGTCTACAGTAAGTAGTCTCTTCCCTTCAGCTCTGTATTCAGACTAGAGGTCTCCAGTAGTCTCTGTAGCTCTGTATTCAGACTAGAGGTCTACAGTCAGTAGTCTCTAGTAGCTCTGTATTCAGACTAGAGGTCTACAGTCAGTAGTCTTAGTAGCTCTGTATTCAGACTAGAGGTCTACAGTCAGTAGTCTCCAGTAGCTCTGTATTCAGACTAGAGGTCTACAGTCAGACGTCCTCAGTAGCTCGTATTCTACAGGTAGTAAAGGTCTACGAAGTAGTCTCTAGTAGCTCTGTATTCAGACTAGAGGTCTACAGTCAGTAGTCTCTAGTAGCTCTGTATTCAGACTAGAGGTCTACAGTCAGTAGTCTCCAGTAGCTCTGTATTCCTGGGACTAGAGGTCCTACAGTCAGTAGTCTCTAGTAGCTCTGTATTCAGACTAGAGGTCTACAGTCAGTAGTCTCTAGTACAGCTCTGTATTCAGACTAGAGGTCTCACAGTCAGTAGTCTCTAGTAGCTCTGTATTCAGACTAGAGGTCTACAGAGTCAGTAGTCTCTGGGTAGCTCTGTATTCAGACTAGAGGTCTACAGTCAGTAGTCTCCAGTAGCTCTGTATTCAGACTAGAGGTCTACAGTCAGTAGTTCCCTAGTAGCTCTGTATTGTAGGGTCTAGAGGTCTACAATTCAGTAGTCTCAGTAGTGTCTCATGTACACAGGTGTAAAGAGGTCTACAGTCAGTAGTCTCCAGTAGCTCTGTATTCAGACTAGAGGTCTACAGTCAGTAGTCTCCAGTAGCTCTGTATTCAGACTAGAGGTCTAACTCCACATCAGTCTAGATTCAGTCAGTTTAGCTCTGTATTCAGACTAGAGGTCTACAGTCAGTAGTCTAGTAGCCATCTGTATCCAGACTAGAGGTCTACAGTCAGTAGTCTCCAGTAGCTCTGTATTCAGACAGAGGTCTACAGTCAGTAGTCTCCAGTAGCTCTGTATTCCAGACTAGAGGTCTACAGTCAGTCAGACCCCACACAGTAGCTCTCTGTATTCAGACTAGAGGTCTACAGTCATTAGTGGACTCCAGTAGCTCTGTATTCAGACTAGAGGTCTACAGTCAGTAGTCTCTAGTAGCTCTGTATTCAGACTAGAGGTCTACAGTCAGTAGTCTCCAGTAGCTCTGTATTCAGACTAGAGGTCTACAGTCAGTAGTCTCTAGTAGCTCTGTATTCAGATCTAGAGGTCTACAGTCAGTAGTCTCCAGTAGCTCTGTATTGTCTAGAGGTCTACAGTCAAGTCTCTAGTACTGTATTCAGACTAGAGGTCCTACATCAGTAGGTCTCTAGTAGCTCTGTATTCTAGACTAGAGGTCTACAGTCAGTAGTCTCTAGTAGCTCTGTATTCAGACTAGCGGGTCTACAGTCATTAGTCTTGTAGCTCTGTATTCAGACTAAGGTCTACAGTCAGTAGTCTCTAGTAGCTTTGTATCAGGACTAGAGGTCTACAGTCAGTAGCTCTAGTAGCTCTGTATTCAGACTAGAGGTCTACAGTCAGTAGTCTCTAGTAGCTCTGTATTCAGACTAGAGGTCTACAGTCAGTAGTGGTCAGTAGCTCTGTATTCAGACTAGAGGTCTACAGTCAGTATTCCAGTAGCTCTGTATTCAGACTAGAGGTCTACAGTCAGTAGTCCAACAGTAGCTCTGTATTCAGACTAGAGGTCTACAGTTCCCCAGTAGCTCGTATTCCCTCAAATGCATGTAGTAGCCTCAATCTGTATTTCAGACTAGAGGTCTACAGTCAGTAGTATCAGTACTCTGTATTCAGACTAGAGGTCTACAGTCAGTAGTCTCTAGTAGCTCTGTATTCAGACTAGAGGTCTACAGTCAGTAGTCTCTAGTAGCTCTGTATTCAGACTAGAGGTTCTACAGTTCAGTAGTCATCTAGTAGCTCTGTATTCAGACTAGAGGTCTACAGTCAGTAGTCTCCAGTAGCTCTGTATTCAGACTAGAGGTCTACGGCCAGTACTCTCCAGTAGCTCTGTATTCAGACTAGAGGTCTACAGTCAGTAGTCTCGCTCTGACAGTAGCTTAGTACTGTATTCAGACTAGAGGTCTACAGTCGTAGTCTCCACCAGCTCTGTATTCAGACTAGAGGGTCTACAGTCAGCGGGTCTCTGTAGTAGTGTATTCAGACTAGAGGTCTACAGTCAGTAGGTCTCCAGTAGCTCTGTATTCAAACTAGAGGTCTACAGTCAGTATCTCTAGTAGCTCTGTATTCAGACTATAGGTCTAACAGTCAGTAGTCTCTAGTAGCTCTGTATTCAGACTAGAGGTCTACAGTCAGTAGTCTCTAGTAGCTCTGTATTCAGACTACTTTTCTACAGCAGTAGTCTCCAGTAGCTCTGTATTCAGACTAGAGGTCTACAGTCAGTAGTCTCCAGTAGCTCTGTATTCAGACTAGAGGTCCACAGTCAGTAGTCTCTAGTAGCTCTGTATTCCAAACTAGAGGTCTACAGTCAGTAGTCTCTATATAGCTCATGTATTCAGACTAGAGGTCTACAGTCAGTAGTCCTCCAGTAGCTCTGTATTCAGACTAGAGGTCTACAGTCAGTAGTCTAGTAGCTCTGTCTCAGATAGAGTCTAGTCAGTAGTTCCAGTACCTTCAGCTCTATCAGCTAGTCTCTGTGTTCAGCTGTATTCAGATAGTCTACAGTCAGTAGTCTAGTAGCTCTGTATTCAGACTAGAGGTCTACAGTCAGTAGTCTCTAGTAGCTCTGTATTCAGACTAGAGGTCTACAGTCAGTAGTCTCCAGTACACAGCCTCTGTATTCAGACTAGAGGTCTACAGTCAGTAGTCTCTAGTAGCTCTGTATTCAGACTAGAGGTCTACAGTCAGTAGTCTCTAGTAGCTCTGTATTCAGACTAGAGGTCTACAGTCAGTAGTCTCTAGTAGCTCTGTATTCAGACTAGAGGTCTACAGTCAGTAGTCTCTAGTAGCTCTGTATTCAGAATAGAGGTCTACAGTCAGTAGTCTCTAGTAGCTCTGTATTCAGACTAGAGGTCTACAGTCAGTAGTCTCCAGTATCTCTGTATTCAGACTAGAGGTCTACAGTCAGTAGTCTCCAGTAGCTCTGTATTCAGACTAGAGGTCTACAGTCAGTAGGTCTCCAGTAGCTCTGTATTCAGACTAGAGGTCTACAGTCAGTAGTCTCTAGTAGCTCTGTATTCAGACTAGAGGTCTACAGTCAGTAGTCTAGTAGCTCTGTATTCAGACTAGAGGTCTACAGTCAGTAGTCTAGTAGCTCTGTATTCAGACTAGAGGTCTACAGTCAGTAGTCTCTAGTAGCTCTGTATTCAGACTAGAGGTCTACAGTCAGTAGTCTCTAGTAGCTCTGTATTCAGACTAGAGGTCTACAGTCAGTAGTCTCTAGTAGCTCTGTATTCAGACTAGAGGTCTACAGTCAGTAGTCTCTAGTAGCTCTGTATTCAGACTAGAGGTCTACAGTCAGTAGTCTCTAGTAGCTCTGTATTCAGACTAGAGGTCTACAGTCAGTAGTCTAGTAGCTCTGTATTCAGACTAGAGGTCTACAGTCAGTAGTCTCTCTAGTAGCTCTGTATTCAGACTAGAGGTCTACAGTCAGTAGTCTCTAGTAGCTCTGTATTCAGACTAGAGGTCTACAGTCAGTAGTCTCTAGTAGCTCTGTATTCAGACTAGAGGTCTACAGTCAGTAGTCTCTAGTAGCTCTGTATTCAGACTAGAGGTCTACAGTCAGTAGTCTCCAGTAGCTCTGTATTCACACTAGAGGTTACAGTCAGTAGTCTCTAGTAGCTCTGTATTCAGACTAGAGGTCTACAGTCAGTAGTCTCTAGTAGCTCTGTATTCAGACTAGAGGTCTACAGTCAGTAGTCTCCCCAGTAGCTCTGTATTCAGACTAGAGGGTCTACAGTCAGTAGTCTCCAGTAGCTCTGTATTCAGACTAGAGGTCTACAGTCAGTAGTCTCTAGTAGCTCTGTATTCAGACTAGAGGTCTACAGTCAGTAGTCTCTAGTAGCTCTGTATTCAGACTAGAGGTCTACAGTCAGTAGTCTCTAGTAGCTCTGTATTCAGACTAGAGGTCTACAGTCAGTAGTCTCCAGTAGCTCTGTATTCAGACTAGAGGTCTACAGTCAGTAGTCTCTAGTAGCTCTGTATTCAGACTAGAGGTCTACAGTCAGTAGTAGTCTAGTAGCTCTGTATTCAGACTAGAGGTCTACAGTCAGTAGTCTCTAGTAGCTCTGTATTCAGACTAGAGGTCTACAGTCAGTAGTCTCTAGTAGCTCTGTATTCAGACTAGAGGTCTACAGTCAGTAGTCTCTAGTAGCTCTGTATCAGACTAGAGGTCTACAGTCAGTAGTCTCTAGTAGCTCTGTATTCAGACTAGAGGTCTACAGTCAGTCAGTAGTCTCTAGTAGCTCTGTAGTTTCAGACTAGAGGTCTACAGTCAGTAGTCTAGTAGCTCTGTATTCAGACTAGAGGTCTACAGTCAGTAGTCTCTAGTAGCTCTGTATTCAGACTAGAGGTCTACAGTCAGTAGTCTCTAGTAGCTCTGTATTCAGACTAGAGGTCTACAGTCAGTAGTCTAGTAGCTCTGTATTCAGACTAGAGGTCTACAGTCAGTAGTCTCTAGTAGCTCTGTATTCAGACTAGAGGTCTACAGTCAGTAGTCTCTAGTAGCTCTGTATTCAGACTAGAGGTCTACAGTCAGTAGTCTCTAGTAGCTCTGTATTCAGACTAGAGGTCTACAGTCAGTAGTCTCCAGTAGCTCTGTATTCAGACTAGAGGTCTACAGTCAGTAGTCTCCAGTAGCTCTGTATTCAGACTAGAGGTCTACAGTCAGTAGTCTCCAGTAGCTCTGTATTCAGACTAGAGGTCTACAGTCAGTAGTCTCTAGTAGCTCTGTATTCAGACTAGAGGTCTACAGTCAGTAGTTCTCCTGTAGCTCTGTATTCAGACTAGAGGTCTACAGTCAGTAGTCTCCAGTAGCTCTGTATTCAGACTAGAGGTCTACAGTCAGTAGTCTCTAGTAGCTCTGTATTCAGACTAGAGGTCTACAGTCAGTAGTCTCTAGTAGCTCTGTATTCAGACTAGAGGTCTACAGTCAGTAGTCTCTAGTAGCTCTGTATTCAGACTAGAGGTCTACAGTCAGTAGTCTCCAGTAGCTCTGTATTCAGACTAGAGGTCTACAGTCAGTAGTCTCCAGTAGCTCTGTATTCAGACTAGAGGTCTACAGTCAGTAGTCTCCAGTAGCTCTGTATTCAGACTAGAGGTCTACAGTCAGTAGTCTCTAGTAGCTCTGTATTCAGACTAGAGGTCTACAGTCAGTAGTCTCCAGTAGCTCTGTATTCAGACTAGAGGTCTACAGTCAGTAGTCTCTAGTAGCTCTGTATTCAGACTAGAGGTCTACAGTCAGTAGTCTCCAGTAGCTCTGTATTCAGACTAGAGGTCTACAGTCAGTAGTCTCTAGTAGCTCTGTATTCAGACTAGAGGTCTACAGTCAGTAGTCTCCAGTAGCTCTGTATTCAGACTAGAGGTCTACAGTCAGTAGTCTCTTGTAGCTCTGTATTCAGACTAGAGGTCTACAGTCAGTAGTCTCTAGTAGCTCTGTATTCAGACTAGAGGTCTACAGTCAGTAGTCTCCAGCAGCTCTGTATTCAGACTAGAGGTCTACAGTCAGTAGTCTCCAGTAGCTCTGTATTCAGACTAGAGGTCTACAGTCAGTAGTCTCTAGTAGCTCTGTATTCAGACTAGAGGTCTACAGTCAGTAGTCTCTAGTAGCTCTGTATTCAGACTAGAGGTCTACAGTCAGTAGTCTCCAGTAGCTCTGTATTCAGACTAGAGGTCTACAGTCAGTAGTCTCTAGTAGCTCTGTATTCAGACTAGAGGTCTACAGTCAGTAGTCTCCAGTAGCTCTGTATTCAGACTAGAGGTCTACAGTCAGTAGTCTCTAGTAGCTCTGTATTCAGACTAGAGGTCTACAGTCAGTAGTCTCTAGTAGCTCTGTATTCAGACTAGAGGTCTACAGTCAGTAGTCTCTAGTATCTGTATTCAGACTAGAGGTCTACAGTCAGTAGTCTCTAGTAGCTCTGTATTCAGACTAGAGGTCTACAGTCAGTAGTCTCTAGTAGCTCTGTATTCAGACTAGAGGTCTACAGTCAGTAGTCTCTAGTAGCTCTGTATTCAGACTAGAGGTCTACAGTCAGTAGTCTCTAGTAGCTCTGTATTCAGACTAGAGGTCTACAGTCAGTAGTCTCTAGTAGCTCTGTATTCAGACTAGAGGTCTACAGTCAGTAGTCTCTAGTAGCTCTGTATTCAGACTAGAGGTCTACAGTCAGTAGTCTCTAGTAGCTCTGTATTCAGACTAGAGGTCTACAGTCAGTAGTCTCCAGTAGCTCTGTATTCAGACTAGAGGTCTACAGTCAGTAGTCTCTAGTAGCTCTGTATTCAGACTAGAGGTCTACAGTCAGTAGTCTCCAGTAGCTCTGTATTCAGACTAGAGGTCTACAGTCAGTAGTCTCTAGTAGCTCTGTATTCAGACTAGAGGTCTACAGTCAGTAGTCTCCAGTAGCTCTGTATTCAGACTAGAGGTCTACAGTCAGTAGTCTCCAGTAGCTCTGTATTCAGACTAGAGGTCCAGTCAGTCAGTAGTCTCTAGTAGCTCTGTATTCAGACTAGAGGTCTACAGTCAGTAGTCTCCAGTAGCTCTGTATTCAGACTAGAGGTCTACAGTCAGTAGTCTCCAGTAGCTCTGTATTCAGACTAGAGGTCTACAGTAAGTAGTCTAGTAGCTCTGTATTCAGACTAGAGGTCTACAGTCAGTAGTCTCTAGTAGCTCTGTATTCAGACTAGAGGTCTACAGTCAGTAGTCTCCAGTAGCTCTGTATTCAGACTAGAGGTCTACAGTCAGTAGTCTCTAGTAGCTCTGTATTCAGACTAGAGGTCTACAGTACAGTCAGTAGTCTCTAGTAGCTCTGTATTCAGACTAGAGGTCTACAGTCAGTAGTCTCCAGTAGCTCTGTATTCAGACTAGAGGTCTACAGTCAGTAGTCTCTAGTAGCTCTGTATTCAGACTAGAGGTCTACAGTCAGTAGTCTAGTAGCTCTGTATTCAGACTAGAGGTCTACAGTCAGTAGTCTCTAGTAGCTCTGTATTGAGACTAGAGGTCTACAGTCAGTAGTCTCTAGTAGCTCTGTATTCAGACTAGAGGTCTACAGTCAGTAGTCTCTAGTAGCTCTGTATTCAGACTAGAGGTCTACAGTCAGTAGTCTCTAGTAGCTCTGTATTCAGACTAGAGGTCTACAGTCAGACTAGTCTCTAGTAGCTCTGTATTCAGACTAGAGGTCTACAGTCAGTAGTCTCTAGTAGCTCTGTATTCAGACTAGAGGTCTACAGTCAGTAGTCTCTAGTAGCTCTGTATTCAGACTAGAGGTCTACAGTCAGTAGTCTCTAGTAGCTCTGTATTCAGACTAGAGGTCTACAGTCAGTAGTCTAGTAGCTCTGTATTCAGACTAGAGGTCTACAGTCAGTAGTCTCTAGTAGCTCTGTATTCAGACTAGAGGTCTACAGCCAGTAGTATTCTCTAGTAGTCAGTAGCTCTGTATTCAGACTAGAGGTCTACAGTCAGTAGTCTCCTAGTAGCTCTGTATTCAGACTAGAGGTCTACAGTCAGTAGTCAGTAGTCTCTGTATTCAGACTAGAGGTCTACAGTCAGTAGTCTCCAGTAGCTCTGTATTCAGACTAGAGGTCTACAGTCAGTAGTCTCCTGCAGCTCTGTATTCAGACTAGAGGTCTACAGTCAGTAGTCTCCAGTAGCTCTGTATTCAGACTAGAGGTCTACAGTCAGTAGTCTCCAGTAGCTCTGTATTCAGACTAGAGGTCTACAGTCAGTAGTCTATAGTAGTAGCTCTATATTCAGACTAGAGGTCTACAGTCAGTAGTCTCCAGTAGCTCTGTATTCACACTAGAGGTCTACAGTCAGTAGTCTAGTAGCTCTGTATTCAGACTAGAGGTCTACAGTCAGTAGTCTCCAGTAGCTCTGTATTCAGACTAGAGGTCTACAGTCAGTAGTCTCTAGTAGCTCTGTATTCAGACTAGAGGTCTACAGTCAGTAGTCTCTAGTAGCTCTGTATTCAGACTAGAGGTCTACAGTCAGTAGTCTCTAGTAGCTCTGTATTCAGACTAGAGGTCTACAGTCAGTAGTCTCTAGTAGCTCTGTATTCAGACTAGAGGTCTACAGTCAGTAGTCTCTAGTAGCTCTGTATTCAGACTAGAGGTCTACAGTCAGTAGTCTCCAGTAGCTCTGTATTGAGACTAGAGGTCTACAGTCAGTAGTCTCTAGTAGCTCTGTATTCAGACTAGAGTCTCATCAGTAGTCTCTGTAGCTCTGTATTCAGACTAGAGGTCTACAGTCAGTAGTCTCTAGTAGCTCTGTATTCAGACTAGAGGTCTACAGTCAGTAGTCTCTAGTAGCTCTGTATTCAGACTAGAGGTCTACAGTCAGTAGTCTCTAGTAGCTCTGTATTGAGACTAGAGGTCTACAGTCAGTAGTCTCTAGTAGCTCTGTATTCAGACTAGAGGTCTACAGTCAGTAGTCTCTAGTAGCTCTGTATTCAGACAGGTCTAGAGTCAGTAGTACAGTCAGTAGGTCTCAGTAGTAGCTCTGTAGCTCTGTCAGACTACTAGAGGTCTACAGTCAGTAGTCTCTAGTAGCTCTGTATTCAGACTAGAGGTCTACAGTCAGTAGTCTCTAGTAGCTCTGTATTCAGACTAGAGGTCTACAGTCAGTAGTCTCCAGTAGCTCTGTATTCAGACTAGAGGTCTACAGTCAGTAGTCTCTAGTAGCTCTGTATTCAGACTAGAGGTCTACAGTCAGTAGTCTCCAGTAGCTCTGTATTCACACTAGAGGTCTACAGTAGTAGTATTCAGACTAGAGGTCTACAGTCAGTAGTCTCTAGTAGCTCTGTATTCAGACTAGAGGTCTACAGTCAGTAGTCTCTCTGTATCCAGTAGCTCTGTATTCAGACTAGAGGTCTACAGTCAGTAGTCTCCAGTAGCTCTGTATTCAGACTAGAGGTCTACAGTCAGTAGTCTCTAGTAGCTCTGTATTCAGACTAGAGGTCTACAGTCAGTAGTCTCTAGTAGCTCTGTATTCAGACTAGAGGTCTACAGTCAGTAGTCTCCAGTAGCTCTGTATTCAGACTAGAGGTCTACAGTCAGTAGTCTCCAGTAGCTCTGTATTCAGACTAGAGGTCTACAGTCAGTAGTCTCCAGTAGCTCTGTATTCAGACTAGAGGTCTACAGTCAGTAGTCTCCAGTAGCTCTGTATTCAGACTAGAGGTCTACAGTCAGTAGTCTCTAGTAGCTCTGTATTCAGACTAGAGGTCTACAGTCAGTAGTCTCCAGTAGCTCTGTATTCAGACTAGAGGTCTACAGTCAGTAGTCTCTAGTAGCTCTGTATTCAGACTAGATTCAGTCAGTAGTCTAGTAGCTCTATTCAGACTAGAGTCTACAGTCAGTAGTCTAGTAGCTCTGTATTCAGACTAGAGGTCTACAGTCAGTAGTCTCCAGTAGCTCTGTATTCAGACTAGAGGTCTACAGTCAGTAGTCTCTAGTAGCTCTGTATTCAGACTAGAGGTCTACAGTCAGTAGTCTCCAGTAGCTCTGTATTCAGACTAGAGGTCTACAGTCAGTAGTCTCCTAGTAGCTCTGTATTCAGACTAGAGGTCTACAGTCAGTAGTCTCTAGTAGCTCTGTATTCAGACTAGAGGTCTACAGTCAGTAGTCTCCAGTAGCTCTGTATTCAGACTAGAGGTCTACAGTCAGTAGTCTCCAGTAGCTCTGTATTCAGACTAGAGGTCTACAGTCAGTAGTCTCCAGTAGCTCTGTATTCAGACTAGAGGTCTACAGTCAGTAGTCTCTAGTAGCTCTGTATTCAGACTAGAGGTCTACAGTCAGTAGTCTCCAGTAGCTCTGTATTCAGACTAGAGGTCTACAGTCAGTAGTCTCTAGTAGCTCTGTATTCAGACTAGAGGTCTACAGTCAGTAGTCTAGTAGCTCTGTATTCAGACTAGAGGTCTACAGTCAGTAGTCTCTAGTAGCTCTGTATTCAGACTAGAGGTCTACAGTCAGTAGTCTCTAGTAGCTCTGTATTCAGACTAGAGGTCTACAGTCAGTAGTCTCTAGTAGCTCTGTATTCAGACTAGAGGTCTACAGTCAGTAGTCTAGTAGCTCTGTATTCAGACTAGAGGTCTACAGTCAGTAGTCTCTAGTAGCTCTGTATTCAGACTAGAGGTCTACAGTCAGTAGTCTCCAGTAGCTCTGTATTCAGACTAGAGGTCTACAGTCAGTAGTCTCTCTAGTAGCTCTGTATTCAGACTAGAGGTCTACAGTCAGTAGTCTCTAGTAGCTCTGTATTCAGACTAGAGGTCTACAGTCAGTAGTCTCTAGTAGCTCTGTATTCAGACTAGAGGTCTACAGTCAGTAGTCTCTAGTAGCTCTGTATTCAGACTAGAGGTCTACAGTCAGTAGTCTCTAGTAGCTCTGTATTCAGACTAGAGGTCTACAGTCAGTAGTCTAGTAGCTCTGTATTCAGACTAGAGGTCTACAGTCAGTAGTCTCTAGTAGCTCTGTATTCAGACTAGAGGTCTACAGTCAGTAGTCTCTAGTAGCTCTGTATTCAGACTAGAGGTCTACAGTCAGTAGTCTAGTAGCTCTGTATTCAGACTAGAGGTCTACAGTCAGTAGTCTCCAGTAGCTCTGTATTCAGACTAGAGGTCTACAGTCAGTAGTCTCTAGTAGCTCTGTATTCAGACTAGAGGTCTACAGTCAGTAGTCTCTAGTAGCTCTGTATTCAGACTAGAGGTCTACAGTCAGTAGTCTCTAGTAGCTCTGTATTCAGACTAGAGGTCTACAGTCAGTAGTCTCTAGTAGCTCTGTATTCAGACTAGAGGTCTACAGTCAGTAGTCTCTAGTAGCTCTGTATTCAGACTAGAGGTCTACAGTCAGTAGTCTAGTAGCTCTGTATTCAGACTAGAGGTCTACAGTCAGTAGTCTCTAGTAGCTCTGTATTCAGACTAGAGGTCTACAGTCAGTAGTCTCTAGTAGCTCTGTATTCAGACTAGAGGTCTACAGTCAGTAGTCTCTAGTAGCTCTGTATTCAGACTAGAGGTCTACAGTCAGTAGTCTCTAGTAGCTCTGTATTCAGACTAGAGGTCTACAGTCAGTAGTCTCTAGTAGCTCTGTATTGAGACTAGAGGTCTACAGTCAGTAGTCTCCAGTAGCTCTGTATTCAGACTAGAGGTCTACAGTCAGTAGTCTCTAGTAGCTCTGTATTCAGACTAGAGGTCTACAGTCAGTAGTCTCTAGTAGCTCTGTATTCAGACTAGAGGTCTACAGTCAGTAGTCTCCAGTAGCTCTGTATTCAGACTAGAGGTCTACAGTCAGTAGTCTCTAGTAGCTCTGTATTCAGACTAGAGGTCTACAGTCAGTAGTCTCTAGTAGCTCTGTATTCAGACTAGAGGTCTACAGTCAGTAGTCTCTAGTAGCTCTGTATTCAGACTAGAGGTCTACAGTCAGTAGTCTCTAGTAGCTCTGTATTCAGACTAGAGGTCTACAGTCAGTAGTCTCTAGTAGCTCTGTATTCAGACTAGAGGTCTACAGTCAGTCAGTAGCTCTGTATTCAGACTAGAGGTCTACAGTCAGTAGTCTCCAGTAGCTCTGTATTCAGACTAGAGGTCTACAGTCAGTAGTCTCCAGTAGCTCTGTATTCAGACTAGAGGTCTACAGTCAGTAGTCTCTAGTAGCTCTGTATTCAGACTAGAGGTCTACAGTCAGTAGTCTCTAGTAGCTCTGTATTCAGACTAGAGGTCTACAGTCAGTAGTCTCTAGTAGCTCTGTATTCAGACTAGAGGTCTACAGTCAGTAGTCTCTAGTAGCTCTGTATTCAGACTAGAGGTCTACAGTCAGTAGTCTCTAGTAGCTCTGTATTCAGACTAGAGGTCTACAGTCAGTAGTCTAGTAGCTCTGTATTCACTAGAGGTCTACAGTCAGTAGTCTCTAGTAGCTCTGTATTCAGACTAGAGGTCTACAGTCAGTAGTCTCCAGTAGCTCTGTATTCAGACTAGAGGTCTACAGTCAGTAGTCTCAGTAGCTCTGTATCAGACTAGAGGTCTACAGTCAGTAGTCTCCAGTAGCTCTGTATTCAGACTAGAGGTCTACAGTCAGTAGTCTCTAGTAGCTCTGTATTCAGACTAGAGGTCTACAGTCAGTAGTCTCCAGTAGCTCTGTATTCAGACTAGAGGTCTACAGTCAGTAGTCTCTAGTAGCTCTGTATTCAGACTAGAGGTCTACAGTCAGTAGTCTCTAGTAGCTCTGTATTCAGACTAGAGGTCTACAGTCAGTAGTCTCTAGTAGCTCTGTATTCAGACTAGAGGTCTACAGTCAGTAGTCTCTAGTAGCTCTGTATTCAGACTAGAGGTCTACAGTCAGTAGTCTCCAGTAGCTCTGTATTCAGACTAGAGGTCTACAGTCAGTAGTCTCCAGTAGCTCTGTATTCAGACTAGAGGTCTACAGTCAGTAGTCTCCAGTAGCTCTGTATTCAGACTAGAGGTCTACAGTCAGTAGTCTCTAGTAGCTCTGTATTCAGACTAGAGGTCTACAGTCAGTAGTCTCTAGTAGCTCTGTATTCAGACTAGAGGTCTACAGTCAGTAGTCTCTAGTAGCTCTGTATTCAGACTAGAGGTCTACAGTCAGTAGTCTCTAGTAGCTCTGTATTCAGACTAGAGGTCTACAGTCAGTAGTCTCTAGTAGCTCTGTATTCAGACTAGAGGTCTACAGTCAGTAGTCTCCAGTAGCTCTGTATTCACTAGAGGTCTACAGTCAGTAGTCTCTAGTAGCTCTGTATTCAGACTAGAGGTCTACAGTCAGTAGTCTCTAGTAGCTCTGTATTCAGACTAGAGGTCTACAGTCAGTAGTCTCAGTAGCTCTGTATTCAGACTAGAGGTCTACAGTCAGTAGTCTCTAGTAGCTCTGTATTCAGACTAGAGGTCTACAGTCAGTAGTCTAGTAGCTCTGTATTCAGACTAGAGGTCTACAGTCAGTAGTCTCCAGTAGCTCTGTATTCAGACTAGAGGTCTACAGTCAGTAGTCTCCAGTAGCTCTGTATTCAGACTAGAGGTCTACAGTCAGTAGTCTCTAGTAGCTCTGTATTCAGACTAGAGGTCTACAGTCAGTAGTCTCTAGTAGCTCTGTATTCAGACTAGAGGTCTACAGTCAGTAGTCTCTAGTAGCTCTGTATTCAGACTAGAGGTCTACAGTCAGCTCTCCAGTAGCTCTGTATTCAGACTAGAGGTCTACAGTCAGTAGTCTCTAGTAGCTCTGTATTCAGACTAGAGGTCTACAGTCAGTAGTCTAGTAGCTCTGTATTCAGACTAGAGGTCTACAGTCAGTCTCTAGTAGCTCTGTATTCAGACTAGAGGTCTACAGTCAGTAGTCTCTAGTAGCTCTGTATTCAGACTAGAGGTCTAGCTCTGTCAGTAGGTCTCAGTCAGTAGTAGTAGCTCTGTATTCAGACTAGAGGTCTACAGTCAGTAGTCTCTAGTAGCTCTGTATTCAGACTAGAGGTCTACAGTCAGTAGTCTCCAGTAGCTCTGTATTCAGACTAGAGGTCTACAGTCAGTAGTCTCCAGTAGCTCTGTATTCAGACTAGAGGTCTACAGTCTCTAGTAGCTCTGTATTCAGACTAGAGGTCTACAGTCAGTAGTCTCTAGTAGCTCTGTATTCAGACTAGAGGTCTACAGTCAGTAGTCTAGTAGCTCTGTATTCAGACTAGAGGTCTACAGTCAGTAGTCTCTAGTAGCTCTGTATTGAGACTAGAGGTCTACAGTCAGTAGAGTATCTCTGTATTCAGACTAGAGGTCTACAGTCAGTAGTCTCCAGTAGCTCTGTATTCAGACTAGAGGTCTACAGTCAGTAGTCTAGTAGCTCTGTATTCAGACTAGAGGTCTACAGTCAGTAGTCTCCAGTAGCTCTGTATTCAGACTAGAGGTCTACAGTCAGTAGTCTAGTAGCTCTGTATTCAGACTAGAGGTCTACAGTCAGTAGTCTCCAGTAGCTCTGTATTCAGACTAGAGGTCTACAGTCAGTAGTCTCCAGTAGCTCTGTATTCAGACTAGAGGTCTACAGTCAGTAGTCTCTAGTAGCTCTGTATTCAGACTAGAGGTCTACAGTCAGTAGTCTCTAGTAGCTCTGTATTCAGACTAGAGGTCTACAGTCAGTAGTCTCTAGTAGCTCTGTATTCAGACTAGAGGTCTACAGTCAGTAGTCTCTAGTAGCTCTGTATTCAGACTAGAGGTCTACAGTCAGTAGTCTCTAGTAGCTCTGTATTCAGACTAGAGGTCTACAGTCAGTAGTCTGTAGCTCTGTATTCAGACTAGAGGTCTACAGTCAGTAGTCTCTAGTAGCTCTGTATTCAGACTAGAGGTCTACAGTCAGTAGTCTCCAGTAGCTCTGTATTCAGACTAGAGGTCTACAGTCAGTAGTCTCTAGTAGCTCTGTATTCAGACTAGAGGTCTACAGTCAGTAGTCTCCAGTAGCTCTGTATTCAGACTAGAGGTCTACAGTCAGTAGTCTCTAGAGCTCTGTATTAGACTAGAGGTCTACAGTCAGTAGTCTAGTAGCTCTGTATTCAACTAGAGGTCTACAGTCAGTAGTCTCTAGTAGCTCTGTATTCAGACTAGAGGTCTACAGTCAGTAGTCTCTAGTAGCTCTGTATTCAGACTAGATGTCTACAGTCAGTAGTCTCAAGTAGCTCTGTATTCAGACTAGAGGTCTACAGTCAGTAGTCTCTAGTAGCTCTGTATTCAGACTAGAGGTCTACAGTCAGTAGTCTCTAGTAGCTCTGTATTCAGACTAGAGGTCTACAGTCAGTAGTCTCTAGTAGCTCTGTATTCAGACTAGAGGTCTACAGTCAGTAGTCTCTAGTAGCTCTGTATTCAGACTAGAGGTCTACAGTCAGTAGTCTCTAGTAGCTCTGTATTCAGACTAGAGGTCTACAGTCAGTAGTCTCCAGTAGCTCTGTATTCAGACTAGAGGTCTACAGTCAGTAGTCTCCAGTAGCTCTGTATTCAGACTAGAGGTCTACAGTCAGTAGTCTCTAGTAGCTCTGTATTCAGACTAGAGGTCTACAGTCAGTAGTCTCCAGTAGCTCTGTATTCAGACTAGAGGTCTACAGTCAGTAGTCTCCAGTAGCTCTGTATTCAGACTAGAGGTCTACAGTCAGTAGTCTCTAGTAGCTCTGTATTCAGACTAGAGGTCTACAGTCAGTAGTCTCTAGTAGCTCTCTGTATTCAGACTAGAGGTCTACAGTCAGTAGTCTCTAGTAGCTCTGTATTCAGACTAGAGGTCTACAGTCAGTAGTCTCCAGTAGCTCTGTATTCAGACTAGAGGTCTACAGTCAGTAGTCTCTAGTAGCTCTGTATTCAGACTAGAGGTCTACAGTCAGTAGTCTCTAGTAGCTCTGTATTCAGACTAGAGGTCTACAGTCAGTAGTCTCAGTAGCTCTGTATTCAGACTAGAGGTCTACAGTCAGTAGTCTCTAGTAGCTCTGTATTCAGACTAGAGGTCTACAGTCAGTAGTCTCTAGTAGCTCTGTATTCAGACTAGAGGTCTACAGTCAGTAGTCTCTAGTAGCTCTGTATTCAGACTAGAGGTCTACAGTCAGTAGTCTCCAGTAGCTCTGTATTCAGACTAGAGGTCTACAGTCAGTAGTCTCTCCAGTAGCTCTGTATTCAGACTAGAGGTCTACAGTCAGTAGTCTCCAGTAGCTCTGTATTCAGACTAGAGGTCTACAGTCAGTAGTCTCCAGTAGCTCTGTATTCAGACTAGAGGTCTACAGTCAGTAGTCTCTAGTAGCTCTGTATTCAGACTAGAGGTCTACAGTCAGTAGTCTCTAGTAGCTCTGTATTCAGACTAGAGGTCTACAGTCAGTAGTCTCTAGTAGCTCTGTATTCAGACTAGAGGTCTACAGTCAGTAGTCTCTAGTAGCTCTGTATTCAGACTAGAGGTCTACAGTCAGTAGTCTCCAGTAGCTCTGTATTCAGACTAGAGGTCTACAGTCAGTAGTCTAGTAGCTCTGTATTCAGACTAGAGGTCTACAGTCAGTAGTCTAGTAGCTCTGTATTCAGACTAGAGGTCTACAGTCAGTAGTCTCTAGTAGCTCTGTATTCAGACTAGAGGTCTACAGTCAGTAGTCTCCAGTAGCTCTGTATTCAGACTAGAGGTCTACAGTCAGTAGTCTCCAGTAGCTCTGTATTCAGACTAGAGGTCTACAGTCAGTAGTCTCTAGTAGCTCTGTATTCAGACTAGAGGTCTACAGTCAGTAGTCTCCAGTAGCTCTGTATTCAGACTAGAGGTCTACAGTCAGTAGTCTCTAGTAGCTCTGTATTCAGACTAGAGGTCTACAGTCAGTAGTCTCTAGTAGCTCTGTATTCAGACTAGAGGTCTACAGTCAGTAGTCTCTAGTAGCTCTGTATTCAGACTAGAGGTCTACAGTCAGTAGTCTCTAGTAGCTCTGTATTCAGACTAGAGGTCTACAGTCAGTAGTCTCTAGTAGCTCTGTATTCAGACTAGAGGTCTACAGTCAGTAGTCTCTAGTAGCTCTGTATTCAGACTAGAGGTCTACAGTCAGTAGTCTCTAGTAGCTCTGTATTCAGACTAGAGGTCTACAGTCAGTAGTCTCCAGTAGCTCTGTATTCAGACTAGAGGTCTACAGTCAGTAGTCTCCAGTAGCTCTGTATTCAGACTAGAGGTCTACAGTCAGTAGTCTCCAGTAGCTCTGTATTCAGACTAGAGGTCTACAGTCAGTAGTCTCTCAGTAGCTCTGTATTCAGACTAGAGGTCTACAGTCAGTAGTCTCTAGTAGCTCTGTATTCAGACTAGAGGTCTACAGTCAGTAGTCTCCAGTAGCTCTGTATTCAGACTAGAGGTCTACAGTCAGTAGTCTCTAGTAGCTCTGTATTCAGACTAGAGGTCTACAGTCAGTAGTCTCTAGTAGCTCTGTATTCAGACTAGAGGTCTACAGTCAGTAGTCTCTAGTAGCTCTGTATTCAGACTAGAGGTCTACAGTCAGTAGTCTCTAGTAGCTCTGTATTCAGACTAGAGGTCTACAGTCAGTAGTCTCCAGTAGCTCTGTATTCAGACTAGAGGTCTACAGTCAGTAGTCTCCAGTAGCTCTGTATTCAGACTAGAGGTCTACAGTCAGTAGTCTCCAGTAGCTCTGTATTCAGACTAGAGGTCTACAGTCAGTAGTCTCTCCAGTAGCTCTGTATTCAGACTAGAGGTCTACAGTCAGTAGTCTCCAGTAGCTCTGTATTCAGACTAGAGGTCTACAGTCAGTAGTCTCTAGTAGCTCTGTATTCAGACTAGAGGTCTACAGTCAGTAGTCTCCTAGTAGCTCTGTATTCAGACTAGAGGTCTACAGTCAGTAGTCTCTAGTAGCTCTGTATTCAGACTAGAGGTCTACAGTCAGTAGTCTCCAGTAGCTCTGTATTCAGACTAGAGGTCTACAGTCAGTAGTCTCCAGTAGCTCTGTATTCAGACTAGAGGTCTACAGTCAGTAGTCTCCAGTAGCTCTGTATTCAGACTAGAGGTCTACAGTCAGTAGTCTCTAGTAGCTCTGTATTCAGACTAGAGGTCTACAGTCAGTAGTCTCCTAGTAGCTCTGTATTCAGACTAGAGGTCTACAGTCAGTAGTCTCTAGTAGCTCTGTATTCAGACTAGAGGTCTACAGTCAGTAGTCTCTAGTAGCTCTGTATTCAGACTAGAGGTCTACAGTCAGTAGTCTCCAGTAGCTCTGTATTCAGACTAGAGGTCTACAGTCAGTAGTCTCCAGTAGCTCTGTATTCAGACTAGAGGTCTACAGTCAGTAGTCTCCAGTAGCTCTGTATTCAGACTAGAGGTCTACAGTCAGTAGTCTCTAGTAGCTCTGTATTCAGACTAGAGGTCTACAGTCAGTAGTCTCCTAGTAGCTCTGTATTCAGACTAGAGGTCTACAGTCAGTAGTCTCTAGTAGCTCTGTATTCAGACTAGAGGTCTACAGTCAGTAGTCTCTAGTAGCTCTGTATTCAGACTAGAGGTCTACAGTCAGTAGTCTCTAGTAGCTCTGTATTCAGACTAGAGGTCTACAGTCAGTAGTCTCTAGTAGCTCTGTATTCAGACTAGAGGTCTACAGTCAGTAGTCTCTAGTAGCTCTGTATTCAGACTAGAGGTCTACAGTCAGTAGTCTCTAGTAGCTCTGTATTCAGACTAGAGGTCTACAGTCAGTAGTCTCTAGTAGCTCTGTATTCAGACTAGAGGTCTACAGTCAGTAGTCTCTAGTAGCTCTGTATTCAGACTAGAGGTCTACAGTCAGTAGTCTCTAGTAGCTCTGTATTCAGACTAGAGGTCTACAGTCAGTAGTCTCTAGTAGCTCTGTATTCAGACTAGAGGTCTACAGTCAGTAGTCTCTAGTAGCTCTGTATTCAGACTAGAGGTCTACAGTCAGTAGTCTCTAGTAGCTCTGTATTCAGACTAGAGGTCTACAGTCAGTAGTCTCTCAGTAGCTCTGTATTCAGACTAGAGGTCTACAGTCAGTAGTCTCTAGTAGCTCTGTATTCAGACTAGAGGTCTACAGTCAGTAGTCTCTAGTAGCTCTGTATTCAGACTAGATGTCTACAGTCAGTAGTCTCTAGTCGCTCTGTATTCAGACTAGAGGTCTACAGTCAGTAGTCTCTAGTAGCTCTGTATTCAGACTAGAGGTCTACAGTCAGTAGTCTCTAGTAGCTCTGTATTCAGACTAGAGGTCTACAGTCAGTAGTCTCCAGTAGCTCTGTATTCAGACTAGAGGTCTACAGTCAGTAGTCTCCAGTAGCTCTGTATTCAGACTAGAGGTCTACAGTCAGTAGTCTCCAGTAGCTCTGTATTCAGACTAGAGGTCTACAGTCAGTAGTCTCCAGTAGCTCTGTATTCAGACTAGAGGTCTACAGTCAGTAGTCTCCAGTAGCTCTGTATTCAGACTAGAGGTCTACAGTCAGTAGTCTCCAGTAGCTCTGTATTCACACTAGAGGTCTACAGTCAGTAGTCTCCAGTAGCTCTGTATTCAGACTAGAGGTCTACAGTCAGTAGTCTCTAGTAGCTCTGTATTCAGACTAGAGGTCTACAGTCAGTAGTCTCCAGTAGCTCTGTATTCAGACTAGAGGTCTACAGTCAGTAGTCTCCAGTAGCTCTGTATTCAGACTAGAGGTCTACAGTCAGTAGTCTCTAGTAGCTCTGTATTCAAACTAGAGGTCTACAGTCAGTAGTCTAGTAGCTCTGTATTCAACAAGAGGTCTACAGTCAGTAGTCTCTAGTAGCTCTGTATTGAGACTAGAGGTCTACAGTCAGTAGTCTCTAATATCTCTGTATTCAGACTAGAGGTCTACAGTTGGAGTCTCCAGTAGCTCTGTATTCACACTAGAGGTCTACAGTCAGTAGTCTAGTAGCTCTGTATTCAGACTAGAGGTCTACAGTCAGTAGTCTCCAGTAGCTCTGTATTCACACTAGAGGTCTACAGTCAGTAGTCTAGTAGCTCTGTATTCAGACTAGAGGTCTACAGTCAGTAGTCTCCAGTATCTCTGTATTCAGACTAGAGGTCTACAGTCAGTAGTCTCTTGTACATCTGTATTCAGACTAGAGGTCTAGAGTCAGTAGTCTCTAGTAGCTCTGTATTCAGACTAGAGGTCTACAGTAAGTTGTCTCCTGCAGCTCTGTATTCAGACTAGAGGTCTACAGTCAGTAGTCTCCAGTAGCTCTGTATTCACACTAGAGGTCTACAGTCAGTAGTCTAGTAGCTCTGTATTCAGACTAGAGGTCTACAGTCAGTAGTCTAGTAGCTCTGTATTCAGACTAGAGGTCTACAGTCAGTAGTCTCCAGTAGCTCTGTATTCAGACTAGAGGTCTACAGTCAGTAGTCTCTAGTAGCTCTGTATTCAGACTAGAGGTCTACAGTCAGTAGTCTCTAGTTGCTCTGTATTGAGACTAGAGGTCTACAGTCAGTAGTCTAGTAGCTCTGTATTCAACAAGAGGTCTACAGTCAGTAGTCTCTAGTAGCTCTGTATTGAGACTAGAGGTCTACAGTCAGTAGTCTCTAGTAGCTCTGTATTCAGACTAGAGGTCTACAGTCAGTAGTCTCTAGTAGCTCTGTATTCAGACTAGAGGTCTACAGTCAGTAGTCTCCAGTAGCTCTGTATTCAGACTAGAGGTCTACAGTTGGAGTCTCTAGTAGCTCTGTATTCAGACTAGAGGTCTACAGTCAGTAGTCTCTAGTAGCTCTGTATTCAGACTAGAGGTCTACAGTCAGTAGTCTCTAGTAGCTCTGTATTCAGACTAGAGGTCTACAGTCAGTCGTCTCCAGTAGCTCTGTATTCACACTAGAGGTCTACAGTCAGTAGTCTAGTAGCTCTGTATTCAGACTAGAGGTCTACAGTCAGTAGTATCCAGTATCTCTGTATTCAGACTAGAGGTCTACAGTCAGTAGTCTCCAGTAGCTCTGTATTCAGACTAGAGGTCTACAGTCAGCAGTCTCTAGTAGCTCTGTATTCAGACTAGAGGTCTACAGTCAGTAGTCTCCAGTAGCTCTGTATTCAGACTAGAGGTCTACAGTCAGTAGTCTCAGTAGCTCTGTATTCAGACTAGAGGTCTACAGTCAGTAGTCTCTAGTAGCTCTGTATTCAGACTAGAGGTCTACAGTCAGTAGTCTCTAGTAGCTCTTTATTCAGACTAGAGGTCTACAGTCAGTAGTCTCTAGTAGCTCTGTATTCAGACTAGAGGTCTACAGTCAGTAGTCTCTAGTAGCTCTTTATTCAGACTAGAGGTCTACAGTCAGTAGTCTAGTAACTCTGTATTCAGACTAGAGGTCTACATTATGTTGTCTCCTGCAGCTCTGTATTCAGTCTAGATGTCTACAGTCAGTAGTCTCTAGTAGCTCTGTATTCAGACTAGAGGTCTACAGTCAGTAGTCTCTAGTAGCTCTGTATTCAGACTAGAGGTCTACAGTCAGTAGTCTAGTAGCTCTGTATTCAGACTAGAGGTCTACAGTCAGTAGTATCCAGTATCTCTGTATTCAGACTAGAGGTCTACAGTCAGTAGTCTCCAGTATCTCTGTATTCAGACTAGAGGTCTACAGTCAGTAGTCTCCAGTAGCTCTGTATTCAGACTAGAGGTCTATAGTCAGCAGTCTCTAGTAGCTCTGTATTCAGACTAGAGGTCTACAGTCAGTAGTCTCCAGTAGCTCTGTATTCAGACTAGAGGTCTACAGTCAGTAGTCTAGTAGCTCTGTATTCAGACTAGAGGTCTACAGTCAGTAGTCTCTAGTAGCTCTGTATTCAGACTAGAGGTCTACAGTCAGTAGTCTCTAGTAGCTCTGTATTCAGACTAGAGGTCTACAGTCAGTAGTCTCTAGTAGCTCTTTATTCAGACTAGAGGTCTACAGTCAGTAGTCTCTAGTAGCTCTGTATTCAGACTAGAGGTCTACAGTCAGTAGTCTCTAGTAGCTCTTTATTCAGACTAGAGGTCTACAGTCAGTAGTCTAGTAACTCTGTATTCAGACTAGAGGTCTACATTATGTTGTCTCCTGCGGCTCTGTATTCAGTCTAGATGTCTACAGTCAGTAGTCTCTAGTAGCTCTGTATTCAGACTAGAGGTCTACAGTCAGTAGTCTCTAGTAGCTCTGTATTCAGACTAGAGGTCTACAGTCAGTAGTCTCCAGTAGCTCTGTATTCAGACTAGAGGTCTACAATCAATAGTCTCCAGTATCTCTGCATTCAGTCTAGAGGTCTAGAGTCACCAGTCTAGTATCTCTGTATTCAGACTAGAGGTCTACAGTCAGTAGTCTCCAGTAGCTCTGACTCTAATTCAAATCAATTCACATTTTATTTGTCACATACACGTGTTTAGCAGATGTTATTGCGGGTGTAGTGAAATGCTTGTGCATCTAGCTCTGACAGTGCAGTAACATCTAACATACACAAAAAAAATGTATGCACGCATGACTGTAAGTCGCTTTGGATAAAAGCGTCTGCTAAATGGCATATTATATTATATTATTATCTAACAAGTAATATCTAACAATTTCAAAAACATATAGCCAATACACACAAATCTAAGTAAGGAACGGAATTTAAGAATATATACATGTGGTCCTCTGTAGCTCAATTGGTAGAGCATGGCTCTTGTAATGCCAGGGTAGTGGGTTCGATCCCCGGGACCACCCATACGTAAAAATGTATGCACACATGACTGTAAGTTGCTTTGGATAAAAGCGTCTGCTAAATGGTATATTATTATTATACATGGACAAGCAATGACAGAGCGGCATGGACTAAGATACAGTAGAATATTATAGAATAGAATACAGCATATATATATGAGATGAGTAGTGCAAGATATGTAAACATTATTAAAGTGACTAGTGTTCCATTTCTTAAAGTGGCCAGTGATTTCAATAGGCAGCATCAGCCTCTAATGTGCTAGTGATGGCTATTTAACAGTCTGATGGCCTTGAGATAGAAGCTGTTTTTCAGTTTCTCAGTCCCAGATTTGATGCACCAGTACTGACCTCGCCTTCTGGATGATAGCGGGGTGAACAGGCAGTGGCTCGGGTGGTTGATGTCCTTGATGATTTTTTTGGCCTTCCTGTGACATCGGGTGCTGTATGTGTCTTGGAGGGCGGGTAGTTTGCCCCCGGTAATGCGTTGGGCAGTACGCACCACCCTCTGGAGAGCCCTGCGGTTGAGGGTGGTGCAGTTGCTGTGCCAGGCGGTGATACAGCCCGACAGGATGCTCTCAATTGTGCATCTGTAAAAGTTTGTGATGGTTTTAGGTGCCAAGCAAAATGTCTTCAGCCTCCTGAGGTTGAAGAGGCTCTGTTGCGCCTTCTTCACCACACTGTCTGCGTGGGTGGACCATTTTAGTTTATCAGTGATGTGTACGCCAAGGAACTTGAAACTTTCCACCTTCTCCACTGCGGCCCCGTCGATGTAGATAGGGGGGTGCACCCTCTGCTATTTCCTGAAGTCCACAATCATCTCCTTTGTTTTGTTGACGTTGAGTGAGAGGTTATTTTCCTGGCACTACACTCCCAGTGCCCTCACCTCCTCCCTGTAGGCTGTCTCGTCATTGTTGGTAATCAAGCCTACTACTGTTCTGTCGTCTGCAAACTTAAAGCCCAATGAGTTTGGCCATGCAGTCATGGGTGAACAGGGAGTACAGGAGGGGGCTGAGCACGCACCCTTGTAGAGCCCTAGTGTTGAGGATCAGCAAAGTGGAGATGTTGTTTCCTACTTTCACCACCTGGGGGCGGCCCGTCAGTAAGTCCAGGACCCAGTTGCACAGGGCGTGGATTCCTATTGGTCAGACCAGCGTTATATAGTCCATAGCACGGCTACTTCCTGTTTGAGTTTCTGCCTATAGGAAGGGAGGAGCAAAATGGAGTCGTGGTCAGATTTGCCGAAAAGAGGGCGGGGGAGGGCCTTATAACCATCCCAGAAGTTCGAATAGCAATGGTCGAGGATTTTAGCAACCCGAGTACAACAGTCGATATGTTGATAGAACTTCGGCAGCCTAGTCCTCAAATTTGCTTTGTTAAAATCCCCGGCTACAATAAATGCAGCCTCAGGATATGAGGTTTCCAGTTTGCATAAAGTCCAGTGAAGTTCTTTGAGGGCCGTCGTGGTATCAGCTTGAGGGGGGATATACACGGCCGTGACTATAACCGAAGAAAATTATCTTAGGTGATAATACGGTCGGCATTTGATTGTGAGGTATTCTAGGTCGGGTGAACAGAAGGACTCGAGTTCCTCTGTTACTACAATTACACCATGAGTTGTTAATCATGAAACACACACCTCCGCCCTTCTGCTTTCCGGAGAGATATTTATTTCTGTCTGTGCGATGAACTGTGAACCCATCTGGCTGGATCGATTTCGACAGAATATCCCCAGAGAGCAATGTTTCCGTGAAGCAAAGTATGTTACAGGCCCTGATGTCTCTCTGGAAAGAAAGCCGCGCCCTGAGCTCGCCGACCTTGTTATCCAAAGACTTAACATTAGCGAGTAGTATACTTGGAAGCGGTGGGTGGTGTGCGCGCCTCCTAAGTCGAACCAGCAGGCCGCTCCGAGTGCCTCTCCTCCGCCGGCGATGTTTTGGGTCAGCCGCTGGAATCAGTTCAATTGCCCTGGGGAGAGCAAACAAAGGATCTGCTTCGGGAAAGTCGTATTCCTGGTCGTAATGCTGGTGAGTTACCGCCGCCCTGATATCCAAAAGTTTTTCACGGCTGTACTGTATGTAACGATACAAAACACTTTCTCAGCTAATAATGTAAAAAAGAATACAGAAAAAAAAAGAAAAAAATATCCTAAGAGCTAGTCGCAAGGCCGCCATCTTCGTCGGCGCCAAGGACAATTTTTAGGAGGAGGAGGAGTAGCTCTGTATTCAGACTAGAGCACTAAAGTGATTCTGCCATCAGCTGCATTCAGGGGACTAAACATACAAACAAACAAAGCCCAAATGAAATGAAAAGCATAAATTCAGCAAAATGTCACTTTACTTCCAGGTGGCTAAGAGCGCATAATAGACGACCAGTAGCACAGCCAAAAAGGCAAAGACGGAAGAAGGGGGAAATCATAGAGAGAGGACACAGAAGAAAACACTTCAAGTGGACAGGAGCCTAGCTCTGAACAAACCTATTTAGAGGAGTTGGAGGAGGAGAGGAGAGGAGAGGAGAGGAGAGGAGAGGAGAGGAGAGGAGAGGAGAGGAGAGGAGAGGAGAGGAGAGGAGAGGAGAGGAGAGGAGAGGAGTGGTAGAAAAAACAGTAAAGCAGGTGCTTCTACATTTAAAGGTCTCAATACCTCTGAAGAAGCACAATAAGAGATAAGGTGGCAGATGGGGGCTGGTTGGAGAATCAGAGACTGGGATGTAGAGCACCCCCAGTGCACACACACACAAACACACACACACACACACACACACACACAAACACACAAATACACACACACACTACCATCTTGAAGGTTAGGGGATTTATTGTTATGGTTAGGGGACTTGAGGATTAGGGTTAGGGGACTTGAAGGTTAGAGTTAAGGGACTTGAGGGTTAGAGTTAAGGGACTTGAAGGTTAGAGTTAAGGGACTTCAGGGTTAGAGGACTTGAGGGTTAGAGTTAAGGGACTTGAAGGTTAGAGTTAAGGGACTTCAGGGTTAGAGTTAAGGGACTTCAGGGTTAGAGGACTTGAGGGTTAGAGTTAAGGGACTTGAGGGTTAGAGTTAAGGGACTTGAAGGTTAGAGTTAAGGGACTTGAGGGTTAGAGGACTTGAGGGTTAGAGTTAAGGGACTTGAAGGTTAGAGTTAAGGGACTTGAGGGTTAGAGGATTTGAGGGTTAGAGGACTTGAGGGTTAGAGTTAAGGGACTTGAGGGTTAGAGGACATGAGGGTTAGAGTTAAGGGACTTGAGGGTTAGAGGATTTGAGGGTTAGAGGACTTGAGGGTTAGAGTTAAGGGACTTGAGGGTTAGAGGACATGAGGGTTAGAGTTAAGGGACTTGAGGGTTAGAGGATTTGAGGGTTAGAGTTAAGGGACTTCAGGGTTAGAGGACATGAGGGTTAGAGTTAAGGGACTTGAAGGTTAGAGTTAAGGGACTTCAGGGTTAGAGGACTTGAGGGTTAGAGATAAGGGACTTGAAGGTTAGAGTTAAGGGACTTGAGGGTTAGAGGACTTGAGGGTTAGAGATAAGGGACTTGAAGGTTAGAGGACTTGAGGATTAGGGTTAAGGGATTTGAGGGTTAGTGTTATACTTCCCACACAATACCCCCCCATACACAATACACTCCCTACACAATAAACCCCTACACAATACACCCCCTCCACATTACACTTACACTCCAATACCCCCCCCACAGTAAATGTGTGTGTGTGTGTGTGTGTGTGTGTTTGTGTGTAAGGTGAGTGAGTGGGAGTCAATGCAGAAAGTATCTTGGGGAAGCAGGAGCGATGAGAGTCAGTGACAGTAGTCTCTGAGGATTGCCTGTGCTCTATTGCACCGTCAGGGCTGCGGTGGACGTGGACGGTTGCTCAGGTTGTTTTGTGTAGGGTGCCTTTTCTCCCCATTAGCATGTTTGGCCCTTCTCCAGTGGGGAGTGTGCCAGGGTGGGGAGGTTAATAAAACAATTCTGTGTTCTTCTAGGTCCGTCTGCAACGTCAGAGATCATGTCTTCAGTTGCCACCCTCAAATTGTCCCCTCTCTTCAGCAGAGAGCTCTGTTAGGTGACTGGCCAAAGCATGTGAGATTATGACCGACCGGCTCGATTCGGTCTTATGTAGAAAAATTGGAAATTGTGTTTTTTACATTTAATAAAAGTAGAGACTAAGAGCTAGAAAATGGTATGTCATACGCTACTGTTGAGGAACAATGGGAAAGTAATTATGCTTTGAAAGTTGATAAACTTGTAACCTCACTTTTGAGAAAATGGACCTTGAATGTTTTGGTACTTACTGGAGAGCTCCTCTTTATCTACACCCATTCAGCATCGTTCACACCCTTTTAAGCTTTAGCCGCACCCATCTCTTTAAGGATTTACATTTGAGGCTATGCACTAAACAACCAAAGATTTCAAGACTAACGGCTGGTTTATACTACGGGGTGTGTTCGTACATTTAATCTGGAGTGCAAGAGTGTACTCTGGGCGTTCGTAAACTCAGAGCTTTGTCAAATTGGCCGTTGAAATAGTTACTTGCATAGTGGAGTCTTTTGTTTAGACATGTAGCTAGCTAGCTAAACAATTAACCATAATCCCAACTCACAACGTTACTACCCTGCATGAATCTGCAAGTATTTAACCAACCAGGTTCAATGTTAGCTAGCTAACATTAGGCTATAACTAGCAATGCAAATGGCTCTGATATACGAATAATATTACTTCACAGATCATACACATAAAGTTAGCTAGCTAGCTAACAGTACATTTTAACTTGAAATGAAAACAACTTTCTGACAAAATTTGAAACTTGTAATATCTGAAAATGTAGCTAGCTAGACTCTCTTATCCGTATACATGGATGGACGCTTCTCCCTCTCTGTCACGGATGCCGTGGTTGCCCTTAGTTTGAAGATGTAAACCGGAGCCTTCTGTGTGTTCTCTTTTTGACTCGTCTGCATATTTGCAATCAAACGGCAGAATTTTCTCCATCTCTTTAGCTATCATACTCTAATTCCACTCATTTCAAAACTCGGTCCTCCAGAAAGTGGAGAGCGACACTTATGCAGTTCTACTATGTGATATATATTTTTAAAAAAGCAGCATTGGAAAGGATTACCTACACATACTGACCAGCTCACGTTATAGACAGAAGCGAGCTACATGGCAGACCAATCCGAACTCATCTCTCGGCATGTCCAGCCCACTCATTATCTCAGCCAATCATGTCTACTGGGAAGGTTACTAGGCTCGTAATTTAACAATTGTATTTGTATTTACAGATGGCATACAAGTTTGTTATTAAGACACATGAAAGTTCACATGTTCCAGAAGGCATTTCTGCCCAAAAAAAATTGATTTAGATTATTTTTTTAAAGTTTACGTTCAAATGGCGCTCGTGTGAAGTAGACATACGCCTAGTTTCCTGAAACGAGTCACAATTACAGGAGACAATAAGTTATTTTTCTCAAAGTTAAAGTTTCTCAAAGTTAAAAACACACTAAAAGCTCTTGAACAAGTTTCAATTTTTCAAAACCCAGTACTGTATTTAACATGTATGGATTGGCTCACATTTATAAACTAACCTGTCTCTGTTGATGTCTCTCTGAGTTCCCTCTGTTGCTGTCTCTCTGAGTTCCCTCTGTTGCTGTCTCTCTGAGTTTCCTCTGTTGTTCTGTTTGTGGGATCTGAAGCTTCTCTCTTTCGGTCCAACATATGTTGCATCTGAGAATATAAAGTAATTGTGGTGTATTAGCAATAATAAGATGCCATTTAGCAGACACTTTTATCCAAAGCGACTTACAGTCATGCGTGCATGCATTTTTTTTGTGTATGGGTGGTCCCGGGGCTCGAACCCACTACCTTGGCGTTACAAGCGCCGTGCTCTACCAGCTGAGCTACAGAGGACCACAATGAAAGTCAACTGGTGGTTTTAATAGAATCAGACAACTTAAACAATTTCTCACTGCTTGTTATGGATTAGCACGTGAGTACCAATCACTTCAACAATTAATATTTATTTTGAGAACTGTGACACACATTATGTGATGACAATACTGTGCATTCGTAAAGTATTCAGACCACTTGACTTTTTCCACACTTTGTTACACTACAGCCATATTCTAAAATGGATCATACAAATAAAAAAACAGGTTTTTAGACATTTTTTAGACATAAAAAACAGAAATACCTTCTTTACATAAGTATTTAGACCCTTTGCTATAAGACTCAAAATTGAACTCAGGTGCATCCTGTTTCCATTGATCGTCCTTGAGATGTTTCTACAACTTGATTGGAGTCCACCGGTGGTAAATTCAATTGATTGGACATGGTTTGGAAAGGCAAACACCTGTCTATATAAGGTCCCACAGTTGACAGTGCATGTCAGAACAAAAACCAAGCCATGAGGTCGAAGGAATTGTCCACAGAGCTCTGAGACAGGATCGTGTCGAGGCACAGATCTGTGGAAGGGTACCAAAAATGTCTGCAGCATTGAAGGTCCCCAAGAACACAGTTGCCTCGATCATTCTTAAATGGAAGAAGTTTGGAACCACCAAGACTCTTCCTAGAACTGGCTGCCCGGCCAAACTGAGCAATCGGGGGAGAAGGGCCTTGGTCAGGGAGGTGACCAAGAACCCGATGGTCACTCTGACAGAGCTCCAGAGTTCCTCTGTGGAGATGGGAGAACCTTCCAGAAGGACAACCATCTCTGCAGCACTCCACCAATCAGGCCTTTATGGTAGAGTGGCCAGACGGAAGCCACTCCTCAGTAAAAGGCACATGACAGTCCGCTTGGAGTTTGCGAAAAAGCACCTAAAGGACTCAGACCATGAGAAACAAGATTCTCTGGTCTGATGAAACCAATATTGAACTCTTTGTATGGAGCCAGATAGCTGCCACAAGGTTGAACGTACGTTCATAAGAAAAGCCATGCGTGAAACATGAAATGTAAACATGACATTTCATCTGTGAACACACAAACATCATGTTACGGTTACAAACTAACATTTTAGGCTTGAACAAATCTTGAATTGCAATTCTGATGTACAATAATACTTTTCAGAGTTTTGGCAGTTTTATCTCACCAACAAACAAAACGTACACCAAACATGTGAGGACAAGCTACACGAACAAGCGTAACACAGTATAATTAAAAATAGAAGTCAGGGAAACCGGAAAGAGGTATCCTGCATGTTTTCAAGTTAAAAGTCTCCATTCTCTATTACTCCTCATTTGAGTTTACTTCACATTTAGGTAGCTAATGTAATGGATTTGTTTGCCAACGCAAGTCTAAATAGCACTAACTGTATTATGCATACAACAGTGAAGTTTCAGTCCGCTAGGTGTATCTCTACAGTGTGGGCGTATCTCTGGGTGACGTGGACATCCCCATGCATGCACCATGTCAAAATATGACTAATTCAATATTTCACCATCCCATTCTCTGGGCTCTGTCACCTGTCCAAAACCCCGGATAAACCTCCGGTAATAATTTGCAAAACCCAAAAACTGTTGCACCTCTTTCACAGTGGTTGGGGTTTGCCAATTACGCACAGCTGACACCCGGTCAACCTCCATCTTCACCCCTGACGCAGACAACTGATAACCCAAAAAGGAGACCGACTTCTGAAATAACAGACATTTCTCTGCCTTGACATATAGGTCATGCTCCAACAGCCTCCTCAACACTCGGCGCACCAGGGCTACATGCTCTGCTCGGGTAGAACTGTACACCAGAATATCGTCTATGTACACGACTACTCCCTGTCCCTGCATGTCCCGGAAAATCTCATCGACGAAGGATTGGAAGACTGAGGGAGCATTCATTAACCCATATGGCATGACGAGATACTCGTAATGTCCGGAGGTCGTGCTAAACGCTGTCTTCCATTCATCGCCCTCTCTAATGCGCACCAAGTTATATGCGCTCCTGAGATCCAATTTTGTGAAGAACTGAGCACCGTGTAATGACTCCGTCATAGTCGCAATCAGAGGGAGTGGATAGCTGTACTTCACCGTAATCTGATTGAGACCGCGGTAATCAATACACGGGCGCAGACCTCCATCTTTTTTCTTCACAAAAAAGAAGCTCGAGGAAGCGGGTGAAGTGGAGGCCCGTATGTATCCCTGTCTCAGAGACTCGGCGATGTAAGTTTCCATTGCCTTCCTCTCCTCTTGAGACAAGGGATACACATGGCTCCGCGGGAGGGCTGCTCCTGACTGGAGATCTATCGCACAATCCCCCTGTCTATGAGGCGGCAGCTGCGCCGCCCTAGTCTTACTAAACACCAGTTTCAAATCCTCATACTCAGGGGGAATATGCAGTGCTGGCATTAGATTCGGACTTTCCACCGAGGTCGCCCCTATGGAAACAACCAGACACAGCCCCTCACACTGAGCAGACCACCCTTTAAGAGCTTTCTCTCGCCACGAAATAGTAGGGTCATGGGTAATCAACCAGGGAAGCCCCAGCACCACCGGATACGCAGGAGAGTCAATCAGATAGAGCTGAATCGTCTCCTCATGACCCCCCTGCGCCACCATCTTAAGGGGCGCTGTGACCTCCCTAATCAACCCAGATCCTAACGGACGGCTATCTAGGGCATGTACAGGGAAAGGCTTATCAACGGGAAGGAGAGGAATCCCTAACTCTACACAGAACTGGCGATCTACAAAATTCCCAGCTGCGCCTGAATCTACTAGCGCCTTATGCTGGGAACGAGGTGCAACCTGTGGAAAACAAACAGGCAAGGTTATGTGAATGACAGAAAGCTCTGGGTAAATAGGGCGCCTACTCACCTGGGGGGACTCCCCAATGCGTGGCCTGCCTTCACCCCCACCGGGGGACCTTCCCCAACACCTAGCCGTGGTGTGCCCTCCACGGCCACAGTTAGTGCAGGGAACGGCCCCCCTCGGGTTCCTACTCCGTTCTCTAGCGCCAGCACCCCCGAGCTCCATAGGGCTCGGCTCGGAGGTGCTGGAGGGTGAAATGGGCGACCCCCACCCGGGACGTCCACGGGTGGCGAGCAGGGTGTCCAGCCGAATGGCCATGTCGACCAGTTGGTCAAACGACAACGTGGTATCCCTGCACGCCAACTCTCTCTGGACGTCCTCCCGGAGGCTGCAGCGGAAGTGGTCTATGAGGGCCCGCTCATTCCACCCTGCATCTGCCGCTAGAGTCCGGAACTCCAGAGCAAAATCCTGGGCGCTCCTCATCCCCTGTCGGAGGTAGAACAGACGCTCCCCCGCCGCCTTCCCTTCTGGTGGATGGTCAAACGGCACGGAAGCGGCGGGAGAACTCCGCATAGGTAATGGTAGCGGCGTCCATTCTCCTCCATTCGGCGTTGGCCCACTCCAACGCCTTGCCGGTGAGACAGGAGATGAGGGCGGAGACGCTCTCGTGTCCCGAGGGCGCCGGGTGTACGGTGGCGAGGTAGAGCTCCACTTGCAGCAGGAACCTTTGACACCCGGCAGCGGAGCCGTCGTACGCCCTCGGGAACGAGAGCCGAATCCCACTGGTTTCCGGAAGGTGGACAGGAGGACTGACCGATGGGGATGGTCCGGTAGGTGGGGGCGTGGGTACCCCGCTGCTTTCCCATCGGTGGAGAGTGTTCATCACCCGATCCAGGGCGTGACCGATCTGGTTGATCCTGTCCTCCTGCCCACGAAGACGGTCCTCCATGATCTCTGTTGGCGCAGTTGCTCCTGCTGATTCCATGGTGTGATGTGTGATTCTGTCAGAACGCTGAGTGTGGATGTGGTGCAGGGAATCAAGCGCAGGAACAAGGGTGTTCGTCAACAGACTTTAGTAATCCAAAATAGTAACTCCGAACAGGTGAATAGCCAACCCAACCGGGAGGCAAGAACAAATTACGCACACACACAACAGTGCGTAAAACAAGAAAAGGCGCACGCAGTGCGGACTCTCGACACAAACAACACGAGAGAGAAAAACCATCAACAGCAACAGCTGACATAACAATCACACATAACACCTGCCCCAACACACGATAACTAAATAGGAAACAAAATCAAACACTAACAAGGGACAGGTGTACAAACAGACAAAACCAAACAAACATGAAACATCGAACGGTGGCAGCTAGTACTCCGGGGACGACGGCCGCCGAAGCCTGCCCGAACAAGGAGGAGGAGCAGCCTCGGCCGAAACCGTGACACTTACACGGAACAAGAACCCACAACTAGACAGTGCCAAAAGGCTGCCTAAGTATGAATCCCAATCAGAGACAACAAGCGACAGCTGCCTCTGATTGGGAACCACACCGGCCAACATAGAAATACAAATCTAGAATATTCACACCCTGACCAAACTAGCTAGAGTTCTGTAGGCCAGGGCGTGACACAGTCTTATCCATTTGTTTATTGAAATCCATGAGTGTATTAAAAATTATCTATATTCTCCAAGTTCTTTCACTTTAATAATTAAATGTTTCATTTAGGTCTATCCCCAAAAAATTATAATAGGGCCTTCAACTTGTAGGCATTGCAATTTAGGCTATCATTTTGGTGTCACGATCGTCGGGAAGAGAGGAGGACCAAGGCGCAGCGTTGAATGCGAACATATTTATTTATATAATGATCACACGATCAAAAACAACAAAACGATAACGTGACAGTCAATGGTCAAACACAAACCAACACGAACAAGATCCCACAACCACTGTGGGCAAACAGCCTGTTTAAATGTGGTTCCCAATCAGAGACAACCAGCCACAACTGACACTCGTTGCCTCTGATTGAGAACCACACTGGCCAACATAGAAATGAAATACATAGATCTACACACCCTGGCTCAACATAACAGTGTCCCCAGAGCCAGGGCGTGACAGTACCCCCCCTAAAGGCGCAGACTCCGACCGCGCCAACTAAATACCACAGGGGAGGGACCGGGTGGGCACTCTGCCCTGGCGGCGGATCCGGCTCCGGGCCTGATCCCCACTCCCTCTCCAACCCCCCAAAGTACCCCTGGTTCGGTCTGGCCCCGCTGGCCGGAGCTGGACAGCACACTGATGGAGCGGATTGCTCTAGCTCCGGCGTAACGCATTTGACCGGTGCCGGACCAGGCACCAGTGGAACAGGCACGGGCCGTGCTGACGACGCCCACCACTGGCTTGGTGTGGAGAACAGGCACGGGCCGTGCTGGACTGACGACGCACACCACTGGCTTGGTGTGAGGAGCAGGAGCGGGCCGAACCGGGCTGGCGACGCGCACCATTGGCTTGGTGCGGGAAGCAGGAGCGGGCCGGACCGGGCTGACGATGCGCACCCCTGGCTTGGTGCGTGGAGCAGGAACGGACCGGACCGGGCTGACGATGCGCACCCCTGGCTTAGTGCGTGGAGCAGCAACGGGCCGGACCGGGCTGACGATACGCACCCCTGGCTTGGTGCGTGGAGCAGGAACGGGCTGGACCGGGCTGACGACTCGCACCCCTGGCTTGGTGCGAGTGGCAGGAACAGGCCGAACCGGGCTGGCGACACGCACCATAGGCTTGGTGCGGGGAGCAGGAACAGGCCGGACCGGGCTGACGATACGCACCCCTGGCTTGGTGCGTGGAGCAGGAACAGGCTGGACCGGGCTGAAGACTCGCACCATTGGCCTCGTGCGGGGAGCAGGAACAGGCCGGACCGTACTGGGGACACACACCACTGGCCCTACGCAGGGATCTGGAATGGGCCGGACCGGACTGGTAACACACCCCAGTACCTCTCGCCGTGCCTCTACACCTTCCATCCCCTCTTCGACCAGTGGCCCCCGTAACCTGGCGGCCTCCTCTGCCAACCCGCTGGGCCGCTCTGTCGCGGTCTCCTGTTGGCCCGTCGTCCACGGCGTTAGCCCCCCCCTAAAAAATTTCTGGGCGTCTCTCCTACCCGTGGACCAGGTCTCCATGTCCCTCGCCAGACTTTCGCCCTTCTGCTTCCAAGTCCGGCCCTTCTCTTCCTCACCCGGCTTGACCCAGTCGAGGAGGCGAAGGAGATCTGCTAGAGATCTCCCTGGCGATGGCTCCTGGGCAAGCTGCTTGGTCCAGTCTTGGTGGGATCTTCTGTCACGATCGTCGGGAAGAGAGGAGGACCAAGGCGCAGCGTTGAATGTGAACATATTTATTTATATAATGATCACACGATCAAAAACAACAAAACGATAACGTGACAGTCAATGGTCAAACACAAACCAACACGAACAAGATCCCACAACCACTGTGTGCAAACAGCCTGTTTAAATGTGGTTCCCAATCAGAGACAACCAGCCACAGCTGACACTCGTTGCCTCTGATTGAGAACCACACTGGCCAACATAGAAATGAAATGCATAGATCTACACACCCTGGCTCAACATAACAGTGTCCCCAGAGCCAGGGCGTGACATTTGGGTACTGGTGTCTTGCGGAATAATTTTAGAACTGTAGTTGTATTTGTTTTTATTATAGGTCTCCCCTTAAAAAGAGACCCTAGGCGTCTAAATATAGCCATGAAATACATTTTAAACCAAATAGTTGAAGAGGCACATGCAGTGGCTGATGGGGGAAAACAGATCTGGCACTAAGAACAGGCTATAGATAGTCTTGACCATTTGGAACCCCTTGGCTATTTAGCAGAGGACAGGTTATAGCCAAGACTCAATCAATATTTTGTTTTGTCATGTTTATTGATATGGATATAGCCTTCGCGCAATGGGGTCGTGCAGCGCAAATGGCAAGTGGAATTCACTAATACAACAGTCAAAGGGCCTAATATGAGGCCTACAGTCAACAGTCAAAGGGCCTAATATGAGGCCTACAGTCCCAAACACTTGAAAAAGTGTGATTCATTAGGTTGCATGATCACCACAGTATCCCCGGCTATAAAAAATTAATTAGGCAAGTAAATGGCCATTAAATAATACACAACAGCATGGCATATTTAGATAGTGGAATAGGCCTAAATCATATTTATTTCTATTTTGCAGCTCAGGCGGTTATTCTAGAAGGCTCTTCTGTGTCTTTATAGTAACCTTCTCACACAAGTCATTTGCTGAAGGCCCAAGCCTTTACTACGTCATCTACTGGTATAACGTCCTTATCGAATGCCATTCTAAAAACAAGCTCTAGACTTTTATTTTGGAAATGAAACCCGGAAGCTGCAAATCAACTCTAACGTCTGGGCTAGAATTGCTTGATTGGCTAGCTAACTTTGACTAGCTACGTTCGGTTCATTGTCCTTTGCAGATGCCACATTCCTGACAAAAGTTTGTACGTAAAAAAAAAGATCTGTAATAATTGAACGTGTAAATGTTTATTCATATTCGTAACATAGGGTTTGTATGTTTAAGGATTTCATTTAACATTTACGTTTCATGTTTCACACGACTTTTCTAACGATACGTGCGTTCAACCTTCAATTTGTCGGCGAGTGGGTAACACACCTCTACCGTCTGTTCTATTGTGTAATCACTGGAGAATAACTTGGATAATATCCGTTAGAGACTATCCTACCAACGGGACAATAAAATGGTAATATCTTATGTTTCACCGAGTCCTGGCTGAACGACGATACAGATAATATACAATTGGCTGGGTTCTCCATGCATCGGCAGGACAGAGCAGCTATGTCTGGTAAAACAAGGGGCGGGGGTGTGTGTCTATTTGTCAATAACAGCTGGTGTGCGATGTCTAATATTAAGGAAGTCTCGAGGTATTGCTCGCCTGAGGTAGAGTACCTCATGATAAGCTGTAGACCCACTATCTACCAAGAGAGTTCTCATCTATATTTTTCGTAGCCGTCTATTTACCACCACAAACCGAGGCTGGCACTAAGACCGCACTCAAAGAGCTGTATAAGGCCTTAAGTAAACAGGAAAACGCTCATCCAGAAGCAGCGTTCCTAGTGGCCGGGCACTTTAATTTAGGCAAACTTCAATCCGTTTTACCTCATTTCTACCAGCATGTCACATGTGCAACCAGAGGAAAAAAAACTCTAGACCACCTTTTCTCCACACACAGAGATGCGTAAAAAGCTCTCCCTTGCCCTCTATTTGGCAAATTTGACCAGAATTCTATCCTCCTGATTCCTGCTACAAGCAAAAACTAAAACAGGAAGCACCAGTGACACGCTCAATACGGAAGTGGTCAGATGACGCGGATGCTACGCCACAGGACTGTTTTGTTAGCACAGACTGGAATATGTTCCGGGATTTATCCAATGGCATTGAGGAGTATACCACCTCAGTCATCGGCTTCATCAATAAGTGCATTGACGACGTTGTCCCCACAGTGACCGTATGTACATATCCCAACCAGAAGCCACGGATTACAGGAAACATCCGCACCGAGCTAAAGGCTAGAGCTACCGCTTTCAAGGAGCGGGACACTATTCGGGATGCTTATAGGAAATCAAGCTATGCCCTCAGATGAACCATCAAACAGGCAAAGCGTAAATACAGGACTAAGATTGAATCCTACTACACCGGCTCTGATGCTCGGCGGATGTGGCAGGGCTTGCAAACTATTACGGACTACAAAGGGAAACCCAGGCGCGAGCTGCCCAGTGACTCAAGCCTACCAGACGAGCTAAATGCCTTTTATGCTCGCTTCGAGGCAAGCAACACTGAAGCATTCATGAGAGCACCAGCTGTTCCGGACGACTGTGTGATCACGCTCTCCGTAGCCGATGTGAGCAAGACCTTTAAACAGGTCAACATTCACAAGGCCGCGGGGCCAGACGGATTACCAGGACGTGTACTCAGAGCATGCGCGGACCAACTGGCAAGTGTCTTCACTGACATTTTCAACCTCTCCCTGACCGAGTCTGTAATACCTACAATTTGTAAGTCGCTCTGGATAAGAGCGTCTGCTAAATGACGTAAATGTAAATGTAAATGTTACAAGCAGACCACCATAGTCCCTGTGCCCAAGAAAGCGAAGGTAACCTGCCTAAATGACTACCGCCCCGTAGCACTCACGTCGGTAGCCATGAAGTGCTTTGAAAGGCTGGTCATGGCACACATCAACACCATCACCACCGATAAATCTACAAATCTACAATAATCGAGAATTTCAACAAGCATTTTGCTACGGCTGGCCATGCTTTCCACCTGGCTACCACTACCCCGGCCACCAGCTCTGCACCCTCCGCTGCAACTTGCCCATGCCCCCCCGCTTCTCCTTCACACAAATTCAGACGGCTGATGTTCTGAAAGAGCTGCAAAATCTGGACCCCTACAAATCATCTGGGCTAGACAATCTGGACCCTTTCTTTCTAAAACTAGCCGCCGAAATTGTCGCAACACCTATTACTAGCCTGTTCAACCTCTCTTTCGTAACGTCTGAGATCCCCAGAGATTGGAAAGCTGCCGCGGTCATCCCCCTCTTCAAAGGGGGTGACAATCTAGATCCAAACTGTTACAGACCTATATCCATCCTGCCCTGACTTTCGAACGTTTTTGAAAGCCAAGTTAACAAACAGATCACCGACCATTTCGAATCCCACCGTACCTTCTCCGCTATGCAATCCGGTTTCCGAGCTGGTCATGGGTGCACCTCAGCCACGCTCAAGGTCCTAAACGATATTTTAACCGCGATCGATAATAGACAGTACTGTGCAGCCATCTTCATCGACCTGGCCAAGGCTTTCGACTCTGTCAACCACCCCATTCTCATTGGCAGACTGAATAGTGTTGGTTTCTCAAATGACTGCATCGCCTGGTTCACCAACTACTTCTCAGATAGAGTTCAATGTGTCAAATCGGAGGGCCTGTTGTCTGGACCTATGGCAGTCTCTAGGGGGTGCCACAGGGTTCAATTCTTGGGCCGACTCTTTTTCTCCGTGTATATCAATGATGTCGCTCTTGCTGCTGGTGACTCTCAGATCCACCTCTACGCAAACGACACCATTTTGTATACATCTGGCCCTTCATTGGACACTGTGTTAACAAACCTCCAAACAAGCTTTCAATGCCATACAACACTCCTTCAGTAGCCTCCAACTGCTCTTAAAAAAAACTAGTAAAACTAAATGCATGCTCTTCAATCGAACGATGCTGGCACCCGCCCACCCGACTAGAATCACTACTCTCGACGGGTCTGACCTAGAGTATGTGGACAACTACAAATACCTAGGTGTCTGGTTAGACTGTAAACTCTCCTTCCAGACTTACATTAAGAATCTCCAATCCAAAGTTAAATCTAGAATCAGCTTCCTATTTCGCAACAAAGCCTCCTTCACTCATGCTGCCAAACATGCCCTCGTAAAACTGACTATCCTACCGATCCTTGACTTCGGCGATGTCATCTACAAAATAGCCTCCAACACTCTACTCAACAAATTGGATGTAGTCTATCACAGTGCCATCCGTTTTGTCACCAAAGCCCCATATACTACCCACCACTGTGACCTGTACGCTCTTGTTGGCTGGTCCTCACTACATATTCGTCGCCAAACCCACTGGCTCCAGGCCATCTATAAATCACTGCTAGGCAAATCCCCGCCTTATCTTAGCTCATTGGTCACCATAGCAACACCCACCCATTGTATGCGCTCCAGCAGGTATATCTCACTGGTCATCCCCAAAGCCAACACCTCCTTTGGCCGCCATTCCTTCCAGTTCTCTGCTGCCAATGACTGGAACGAATTGCAAAAATCTCTGAAGCTGGAGACTCTTATCTCCCTCACTAACTTTAAGTATCAGTTGTCAGAGCACCTTACCGATCACTGCACCTGTACACAGCCCATCTGAAATTAGCCCACCCAACTACCTCATCCCCATATTGTTATTTATTTTGCTCATTTGCACCCCAGTATCTCTATTTGCACATCATCTCTTGCACATCTATCATTCCAGTGTTAATACTAATTGTAATTATTTTGCACTATAGCCTATTTATTGCCTTACCTCCATAACTTGCTACATTTCCACACACTGTATATATATTTTCTGTTGTATTTTTGACTTTATGTTTTGTTTTACCCCATATGTAACTCTGTGTTGTTGTTTTTATCACACTGCTTTGCTTTATCTTGGCCAGGTCGCAGTTGTAAATGAGAACTTTTTCTCAACTGGCTTACCTGGTTAAATAAAGGTGAAAAAAAAAAAAAACTAGACCCACTCCAATTCACATACTGCCCCAACAGATTCACAGATGACGCAATCTCTATTGCACTCCACACTGCCCTTTCCCAACTGGACAAAAGCAACACCTACGTGAGAATGCTGTTCATTGACGACAGCTCAGTGTTCAAACACCATAGTGCCCACAAAGCTCATCACTAAGCTAAGGACCCTGGGACTAAACACCTCTTTCTGCAACTGGATCCTGGACTTCCTGACGGGCCGCCCCCCAGGTGGTAAGGACAGGCAACAAACACATCTGCCATGCTGATCCTCAACACAGGGGCCCCTCAGGGGTGCGTGCTCAGTCCCCTCCTGTATTCCCTGTTCACTCACGACTACATGGCCAAGCACGACTCCAACACCATCATTAAGTTTGCTGACAACACAACAGTGGTTGGCCTGATCACCAACAACGATGAGACAGCCTATAGGAAGAAGGTCAGAGACCTGGCAGTGTAGTGCCAGGACAACAACCACTCCCTCAACGTGAGCAAGACAATGGAGCTGATCGTGAACTACAGGAAAAGGAAGCCGAAACACACCCCCATTCACATCGACAGGGCTGTAGTGGAGAGGGTCAAGAGTTTCAAGTTCCTTGGTGTCCACATCACCAATAAACTTTAATGGTCCAAACACACCAAGACAGTCGTGAGTAGGGCACGACAACACCTTTCCCCCTCAGGAGCCTGAAAAGATTTGGCATGGGTGCCCAGATCCTCAAAAAGTTCTACAGCTGCACCATCGAGAGCATCCTGACCATTTGCATCACTGCCTGGCATGACAACTGCTCGGCATCCGACCGTAAGGCGCTACAGAGGGTAGTGCGTACGGCCCAGTACATCACCGGGGCCAAGCTTCCTGCCATCCAGGACCTATATACTAGGCGGTGTCAGAGGAAGGCCCCAAAAATTGTTAAAGACTCCAGTCATTCAAGTCATAGACTGTTCTCTCTGCTACCGCACAGCAAGCGGTAACGGAGTGCCAAGTCTAGGTCCAAAAGGCTCCTTAACGGCTTCTACCCCAAGGCATATGACTGCTGAACAATTAATCAAATGGCCACCCGGACTATTTTTATTGACACCCCCCGCCCTTTGTTTTTACACTGCTGCTACTCACTGTTTATTATATATGCATAGTCACTTTACCCCTACCTACATGTGCAAATTACCTGGACTAACCTGTACCCTGCACATTGACTCGGTACCGGTACCCCCTGTATATAGCCTCGTTATTGTTATTTTATTGTGTTACTTTTTATTTTATTTTTTACTTTAGTTTATTTAGTAAATATTTTCTTAACTCTATTTCTTGAACTGCATTGTTGGTTAAGGGCTTGTACTGTAAGTAAGCATTTTACGGTAAGGTCTACACCTGTTGTATTTGGCGCATGTGAAAAATAACATTTGATTTGATATGATTTGACATCTCTGGAGAGACCTGAAAATAGCTGTGCAGCGACACTCCTCATCCAACCTGACAGAGCTTGAGAGGAACTGCAGAGAAGAATTTGAGAATCTCCCCAAATACGGGTGTGCCAAGCTTTTAGCGTCATACTCATGAAGACTCAAGGCTGTAATCGCTGCCGAAGGTTCTTCAACAAAGTACTGAGTAAAGGGTCTGAATACTTATGTAAATGTGATATTTCAGTTTAGTATTTGTAATAAATGTGCAAAAAAAATTGAAAACCTTTTTTGCTTCGTGATTATGGGGTATTGTGTGTAGATTGATGAGGGGAAAAAAAAACGATTTAATACAATTTTAGAATAATGTATTGGTCTTCACAATGTTTGCTGCTTCAGTGTTATGAGATATTTTTTGTCAGTTGTTTACTATGGTATACTGAAGTATAATTACAAGCATTCCATAAGTGTCAAAGGCTTTTTATTGACAATTACATTACGTTTATGCAAAGAGTCAATATTTGCAGTGTTGACCCTTTCTTTTTCAAGACCTCTGAAATCCGCCCTGGCATGCTGTCAATTAACTTCTGGGCCACATCCTGACTGATGGCAGCCCATTCTTGCATAATCAATGCTTGGAGTTTGTCAGAATTTGTGGGTTTTTGTTTGTCCACCCGCCTCTTGAGGATTGACCACAAGTTCTCAATTGGATAAAGGTCTGGGGAGTTTCCTAGCCATGGACCCAAAATGTTGATGGTTTTGTTCCCCGAGCCACTTAGTTTATCACTTTTGCCTTATGCAAGGTGCTTCATCATGCTGGAAAAGGCATTGGTCGTCAACAAACTGTTCTTGGATGGTTCTGAGAAGTGCTCTCTGAGGATGTGTTGGTACCATTCTTTATTCATGGCTGTGTTCTTAGGCAAAATTGTGAGTGAGCCCACTCCCTTGGCTGAGAAGCAACCCCACACATGAATGGTCTCAGGATGCTTTACTGTTTTGGCATGACACAGGACTGATGGTAGCGCTCTCACCTTGTCTTCTCTCCGGACAAGCTTTTTTCCGGATGCCCCAAACAATCGGAAGGGGATTCATCTGAGAAAATTACTTTACCCCAGTCCTCAGCAGTCCAATCCCTGTACCTTTTGCAGAATATCAGTCTGTCCCTGATGTTTTTCCTGGAGAGAAGTGGCTTTCCTCGCTGCCCTTCTTGACACCAGGCCATCCTCCAAAAGTCTACGCCTCACTGTGCGTGCAGATGCACTCACACCTGCCTGCTGACATTCCTGAGCAAGCTCTGCACTGGGTGGTGCCCTGATCCCGCAGCTGAATCAACTTTAGGAGACGGTCCTGGCACTTGCTGGACTTTCTTGGGCACCCTGAAGCCTTCTTCACAACAATCGAACCTCTCTCCTTGAAGTTCTTGATGATCCGATAAATGGTTGATTTAGGTGCAATCTTACTAGCAGCAATATCCTTTGCCTGTGAAGCCCTTTTTTGTGCAAAGCAATGCTGACGGCACGTGTTGCCTTGCAGGTAACCATAGTTAACAGAGGAAGAACAATGATTTCAAGCACCACCCTCCTATTAAAGCTTCCAGTCTGTTATTTCTAACTCAATCAGCATAACAGAGTGATCTACAGCCTTGTCCTCATCAACACTCTCACCTGTGTGTTAACGAGAGAATCACTGACATGATGTCAGCTGGTCCTTTTGTGGCAGGGCTGAAATGCAGTGCAATTCATTTCATTGCAAAGAGGGACTTTGCAATTAAATGCAATTCATCTGATCACTCTTCATAACATTCTGGAGTATATGCAAATTGCTATCATAAAAACTGAGGCAGCAGACTTTGTGAAAATTAATATTTGTGTCATTCTCAAAACGTTTTTGACCACGAACTGTACTATGACTGACCCTGTAAAACAACACATTCACTGCACCTATCCGGTGTATGTGACAATAAACATTTTAGTTATTATTACAAGCAGTTTTTAAAAAATCTGATCAGACGTATTTTAGGGGGCTCGTTCGGGATCTGGACTTTGATATAGCATGATAATTAAATGTTGGTCTGTGTTGTGCAATAGTCATTTTCATAAATTAAGCGTATCGACAAACAGGATGTTTATTTATATCCATATAATATCGATGTAAACTTAAGTGTGTAGGTGAATTTCAAGATCAGGAATTAAAGTAGTTTTATTAATTCATTACATTATTAAACATTTCTGATATTTCAATCATGATTTAGAATTGACAGCAACAAAACACAGGCCTACCGGTTTTAAAAAATCCCAACCAGATGTTGCCTCATTGTTAGCTAAATAAATCCTCTTGATACAAACTAGATTCCCTTTTAGCTTCTCCTTTCTTAAACCTCTCTAAGTAACCTGATCTTTTCAAGTGACATTGATGTTAAATAGTACTAAACCTACTTAAAACGTCTCCCCCCCCCCTGCCCCAGAACACAACAGAGCGCTGCAGTGGCAACAGACAGACTGCTCTGTTTAGCGAATCATTTAAAAAACAAAGCACATAGACTCTCATTCATGCTAAAGCCTTTTCCTCTTTCACCATGCTATTCTAAAGCCACTCTGCTGTTGCCCCCATCTCAGTTTCCCCCCAGTGGAGGGAAACCCAGTCGGCCCAAAGTTGACTATTTGGTGTTAGGCAGTGAATGGCCTGCCTTTATAGTAAAACTAGCCCAGACCTTTGTCCGGGGCAGTTGGGTGAGACATAGAGAGGAAGGAGCAGAAACATACAGCATGTGGGGATTGTTGTGTTTTTATGAAAGAGTCGGTCGATAAAGAAGGGGAAGGAAGAATAACTGGAGGAGAGAGAAAGAAAGGTGTAGTGCTGAAGTCACTTCTCTCTCTCAGTCTCAGATTCAGCACCTTGAGGGGAAGGCCTCGTGTGTCTCCAAACGGTCCATTTACAAAACATGCGTGTGTTTTGTTGTGGAAGGTAAAGCCAAGCTGATTTAACTCTCTGACTGGGCTGGAGCAGTAGTGAAGGGGAAGGTGTGAGATGGGGCTAGAGTGGCTTGTAACCTGATCCTACTGCTACTGGTGGCAGGCTAAAGTCATAGATCCTATAATAATATTTGTGTAATTACTCACAGACTATATTGACTTGTCAAGTTCTCTCTTTTACTGTAAGTGTTGGCTACGTAATGATACCAATACGTACTATCTCATGCTTGCTGATATCAGTTCAGTTCTCCATTTGGTTAAGGTTAGCAACAGGCTAATTGTGTTGCATGACAGGTCAAGGTCACGGATTGGTGTCTTGGGCCTTCCCAGCAATTCTAGGGAGAGAGAACTTTTTATTTTTATTTTTTTATGTTACACTTAATGTTCCTCTGTTTGAGCGTCCAGTTTTTTTTTGTTAGTTAGGGGAACATTCTATCTATGTTTACAAAAACCTTCGGAGAACCTTTTTTAGCACGTTAGAGTTTTTTGACGTTAGAGTTAGAACATTCCCTTAATGTCAAACAGAAACATTCCAGAACGTGGGTTGCCATGTTCTCAGAATATACAATACCCAATGTTCTAGACACGTTTCATGGGACGTTGCAAGGACATTCATGTGTCCAATTTTCTGAGGGTTAGGAGAGTATTCCATCAACGTCCCACCAAACGTACGCTTGGGACTTGCTTACGATGACATGTTGAAATTAATTGTTATATCCCAATTGTTCCCACAAGTGTGTGATTGATTTCCCACTAAGAAATAAGAGAGATAAAATAATTTATTGTGATATTGCTACATTATGAATTAGCATTAGCATTAGAATTAGCAATATTTTGATTGTGATTGGTCCGTATAAAAACGTATCATTTTAACACAGGATTACTATCACATATAGACCAAAGTGTCACGCAGACAGTCTCCCATTAAAGGTTGTCAGCCACTCCCCATTTTTCTTTAGCGTTTTCTAAAACTACAGCGACTCTGACATTTCCATATACAGTCCATCACCATTATAATTAGCAACAGTATCACATCAAGCTGGTGATAACCAATGAGTGACAGGTGATGTGCAGTAGCAGACATAACCCAGGTCTGGCCGGTCAAACGGTTCCACCATCACCATGGGAAAACAGACAGCAGAAGCAGAGGTGATAGATACCACTGGAACAATAAGAACCAACATCTCTCTATCAAGCTCGAAAGGAGGAGACAGGGGTGAGGGGGGGGGGGGACTTGTTTTTTTTATTCTGTTCCTTTGAAACTGTCTAACCCAATTCAAATCCTCTGGTGGTTTGAGAGAGAGAGAGAGAGCGAGGAGAGAGAGAGAGAGAGAGAGAGAGAGAGAGAGAGAGAGAGAGAGAGAGAGAGAGAGAGAGAGAGAGAGAGAGAGAGAGAAGAGAGAGAGGGTTTTGAACAGAGGGTGATATACAGATGGCAGAAGAGATTCATTTCAATGTTTAAGCCCAGTGTGCAAGAGTGACATTACATTGCACAATAATACTTCTGACAAAGCAAATGGATCCTAACTACATGTTTAAAGTTCCTACCTAAACTATATACAGCATAACAATCTGTGAGATTGTGGGCAGACAGAGACGCTTGTCTGGCCACTGGTAATGTGCTGCTACCCTGTAACGTGTCAGAGAGAGAGAGACCGAACGTGGTCAGGCGTGAATTACCCTGTTCAGAGGAATCTCCTGGATCCCCTTACCTCCTCTATTGTCATCAGTGAAGGTGATTGGTATCCGTAGACAACCGCTATAAAACCCTCCGCTCGTGGGCAAAAGGTGGAAGCCTTCTTCCCTTTCATAGGCCTGGTTAAATTGTGACAGCTAGAAAGACGACCGGAGCATATTATTGGCCAAATGCCTCAAACGGTAATTTGTGAGATATTGTAATATCATTCATGCTATAACATTGACTTGAATGTCGAACACATGCTGATAATTGATGCTATTATGACAGCTAGGTCTGTCAGGGTAAACTTACGAAATAAAACAATGATAATCCCAATTTGTTCCCTCTTCCATCATTCTTGACATATAATTTATTTGCCAGTTTGTTGATTGTATGATGTTGCCTTTGTGTAAACGATAACAATGACAAGCCCTATTGTGCCCAACCCAACTCACACTGTACTCTACTGTACGTTGCTTTCAATCTGATATGGTGGGGCCCTAATGGAAGAGAAATTCACACTCAAAACAGATATGCCGCTGAGGCCCAGATCTATTGAAGATCTCTCAGACAATACTACCGCCGCCGTGGCAACAAGGAGGCCGTGGTCACAACTGACAAAGAGGAAAGACGGTTCTGAGCTTGACATCTAACGTGGGGGGATTAAGTGATGGTGAAATATGAATAGCTAATGTGGCTTTTCGGCTAAATTAGCCATTCATATTTGTATCACTTTTATCACAGTACGACCACATGGTCCTGGAGTTTGTGTCTGGGCTGTGGTGAGGTGCAGGTAATAATACTTTTTATAAAAAATCAACTTACTATCAATAAATTATTATTTAATTAGGCCTAGTTGTAAACATTTACACAATGCGTAACGTTTTATAATAGTTTATCAACAATAACATTAAAAAAATAACATATTTAAAGCATTTATAATGGCTTATTGATGAAAGTTAGTATAATGTGTAAGCGTGAAGACAGTGAATGAGTTGGTTTTGAGGTTTGATTTCATACCGTAGCACTGACTAGTCATTCAGTGCATGGACGCGGTTTGGGACACTTGACGTCTCGAATGGTTTCCTTACAAATTGCCCAGCTAGCACATTTGGTTCCTTGGAAGTTGTGGTTTCCCATTGGTTTTCTGGGAACAAAGCCATACGTTTCCTGACCAGTAAAACAGAACGCTGGGGAAGTGAGGTTTTGAGAATGTTTTGTTATGGTTTTCTGAAAGTTTTCCTGGGAGGTTTTATCAACGTTCTGAGAATGGAAATTATAGGTTATGTTAAGGTCAGTGAGATTAAAACCTACGATCTTCGGTTCTCTATCCATGGAATTAGTCCACTGCGCCACCAGGATTGAGCTAGCAAGTCTTTTTTAACTCATACAAAGTTTATTTTACTTTAAATTATTTATATTTTATTGAACCCTTGTTTGACCAGGTAACTATACCTGAACACACTTAATAAGATAGAGGATGGAAATAGTTTGTTGACGCTGAGAACGGAATGTATATGTTTATAAAATAACATTCTTAGAACGTTCTTTGAAAGTTACTAATGTCTTCTTGCGTTTTTATGGAACGTTTTCTTAATGTTCTAAGAACACGACTTTAAAATAGAACCATGATGACACCTGCAGAAAAGGTTATGCTGAAGTACTGAAATTCCCACAGAAGAACATTGTTTCTAAACATTCTCTGAACGTTCTGAGAACATGACTTTAAATAAAACCACGAGGAAACCTGTAGGGAACGTTATGCTGAAGTACGGAAATTCCCACCTAAGAAACATGGCTCTTAGAACATTACGTGCTAGCTGGGGTATCCTGCACCATTCCCAGAACGTTGTGGTAAGGTTGCATGCAAAATAACCAAAGGACAACCACGCTACTCACCAAGCTGTATGAAACATATGGTTCTCCTGAATGTTTTATGCTGCTGGGTGGTTACATGCAACCCACAGTTTACACCCCGCACCCACAGTTTACACCCTGCACCCACAGTTTACACCCCGCACCCACAGTTTACACCCCGCACCCACAGTTTACACCCTGCACCCACAGTTTTACACCCCGCACCCACAGTTTTACACCCGCACCCACAGTTTTTACACCCTGCACCCACAGTTTACACCCCGCACCCACAGTTTACACCCCGCACCCACAGTTTTACACCCTGCACCCACAGTTTACACCCCGCACCCACAGTTTACACCCCGCACCCACAGTTTACACCCTGCACCCACAGTTTACACCCCGCACCCACAGTTTACACCCTGCACCTCTCCATCTTTTATGATCAGGTTTAAATGAGGCAGATAGACTGCTGGCTGTTAGTTGTGTTTGTGCACGTCAACGGTCCGTTAGGAAAAACAGATGTACGTGAGAGATGGTTTTTGAAACCCTTGAGGAGAATGTAGGGAGGTGAACAGAGTACCTTGGTAACACAATATTCCTCACCCTCCCCTAGGTTTTTGGTAACACTTTACATTAAAGGTAACATTTTACATAAACATTTTAGGTAACACTTTACATGAAGGTAGCACTTAACATTAACATTTTAATTAACACTTTATATTAAGGTAACACTTCACATTAACATTTTAGGTAGCACTTTATACCTGTGTAGCATTAGTAGTATTAGTATTATACCTGTGTAGCAATAGTAGTATTAGTATTTATACCTGTGTATTAATAGTAGTATTAGGTAGTTATACCAGTGTAGTAATAATACCATTAGTATTTAACCTGTATTTCAATAGTAGTATTAGTATTTAGACCTGTGTAGTAATAGCAGTATTAGTATTTAGACCTGTGTAGTAATAGCAGTATTAGTATTATACCTGTATATCAATATTAGTATTAGTATTTAGACCTGTGTAGTAATAGCAGTATTAGTATTTAGACCTGTGTAGTAATAGTAGTATTAGTATTTATACCTGTATATCAATAGTAGTATTAGTATTTAGACCTGTGTAGTAATAGTAGCATTAGTTATTTATACCTGTGTAGTAATATCAGTATTAGTATTTATACCTGTGTATTAATATTAGTATTAGTATTTATACCTGTGTAGTAATATCAGTATTAGTATTTATACCTGTGTATTAATAGTAGTATTAGTATTTATACCTGTGTAGTAATAGCAGTATTCGTATTTATACCTGTGTAGTAATAGCAGTATTAGTATTTATACCTGTGTAGTAATAGCAGTATTAGTATGTATACCTGTGTAGTAATAGCAGTATTAGTATTTATACCTGTGTAGTAATAACAGTATTAGTATTTATACCTGTGTAGTAATAGCAGTATTAGTATGTATACCTGTGTAGTAATAGCAGTATTAGTATTTATACCTGTGTAGTAATAGCAGTATTAGTATTTATACCTGTGTAGTAATAGCAGTATTAGTATTTTATACCTGTGTAGTAATAGCAGTATTAGTATGTATAACCTGTGTAGTAATAGCAGTATTAGTATTTATACCTGTGTAGTAATAGCAGTATTAGTATTTATACCTGTGTAGTAATAGCAGTATTAGTATTTATACCTGTGTAGTAATAGCAGTATTACTTTTTACCTGTGTAGTAATAGCAGTATTCGTTTTTCGACTTGTTAGTAATAGTAGTATTTGTATGGTGGTCCTCTGTAGCTCAGCTGGTAGAGCACTGCGCTTGTAACGCCAAGGTAGTGGGTTCGATCCCCGGGACCACCCATACACAAAAATGTATGCACGCATGACTGTAAGTCGCTTTGGATAAAAAGCGTCTGCTAAATGGCATATTATTATTATTATTATTTTTTATACCTGCAGCAGTAGTAGTAGTAGTAGTAGTGGTGGGTATTTATACCAGCGTATTTATTGTTATCATGGATATTTTTTTTTTTTTTCCATGTGGTGTTCTCCTAAAGGGTTGAGGGGCCATCTAGAGGTCCACTTTTTTTTTTTTTTTGCAGAGGATCGATAAGGGGCAGAATCTATGGCTGAGTATGGATCAGGATGTAGCTAGACGGTGATGTCATAGACCATGCTTCAGGTCTGTCATTCCTGGGGGATGTCAGCATGCAAGCCTGTGAACCCAGAAGGTCTTCGTGTGATGTTAGCTATGCAATGTATCACCTGGATTTATAACAGGGTTTTTAATCAATATGGGAAAAGACAATATGGCGATACCAGGGCCAGACATATTGAAAAAACAGTAACGGGTGTTTCAGGCTTGGTGGACTAATCAATGTTATACTTAATATGTGAGATTATAGAGATTATATACAATAAAACAATTTCAGAAATTAGACCTCATTAACTAAGCTTTGCACTTGGTACAGAATTACATCAATGAAGCATAATTAGAATAAAAATGTTCTATAAGATAACGTCTAAAGGCACTATGATGGATCCCTGGGGATCCCCAATTGTACAGTTGCTAGATGATTACACTTTCTGATTTATTCTAACTAATACATTGTATCGTGTCTGGGGAAGGAATATTTAAAAACATCATTCAAAGACAGATTCACATTTTTAGCTTTAAATAAACTTTCAGTCTTAGCTGTGTATTGACTGATCATGAGGGGGGGGGGGGGGCATACTCGTGTAATTCAGGGAGTAGTCACGCATCAACAGTGACAGAACAGAGGAACTGCATGGAGATTAGTGAGGAGGTAGTGGTGGTGAGATGGTGGTGGTAGATTAGTGAGGGGAGGGTGGTAGATTAGTGAGGGGGTGGTGGTAGATTAGTGAGGTGGTGGTGGTAGATTAGTGGAGAGGTGGGTGGTGGTAGATTAGTGAGGTGGTGGTGGTAGATTAGTGAGGTGGTGTGGTGGTAGATTAGTGAGGTGGTGGTGGTAGATTAGTGAGGGGGGGTGGTAGATTAGTGAGGGGGTGGTGGTAGATTAGTGAGGGGGTGGTGGTAGATTAGTGAGGGGGTGGTGGTAGATTATGAGGGGGGTGGTGGTAGATTAGTGAGGGGGGTGGTGGTAGATTAGTGAGGTGGTGGTGGTAGAATTTAGTGAGGGGGTGGTGGGTTAGATTAGTGAGGTGGTGGTGTGGTAGATTAGTGAGGTGGTGGTGGTAGATTAGTGAGGAGGTGGTGGTAGATTAGTGAGGGTGGTCGGTAGGGTAGATTGGTGAGGGGGTGGTGGTAGATTAGTGAGGGGGTAGTGAATAGATTGGTGAGGGGGTGGTGGTAGATTAGTGAGGTGGTGGTGGTAGATTAGTGAGGGGTCGGTGGGTAGATTAGTGAGGTGGTGGTGGTAGATTAGTGAAGGGGTGGTGGTAGATTAGTGAGGGTGGTGGTATTAGTTAGTGAGGGGGTGGTAGGTAGATTAGTGAGGGGGTGGTGGTAGATTAGTGAGGTTGTGGTGGTAGATTAGTGAGGGGGTGGTGGTAGATTAGTGAGGGGGTGGTTGGTATTAGTTAGTGGGGGGTGGTGGTAAGAGATTAGTGGGTGGTTGGTGGTGAGGTGGTGGTGGTAGATTAGTGAGGGGTGGTGGTAGATTAGTGAGGGGGTGGTGGTAGAATTAGTGAGGGTGGTGGTGGTGGTAGATTAGTGAGGTTGGTGGTGGTGGTAGATTAGTGAGGGGTGGTTAGATTTAGCTAGGAGTAGTGAGGTGAGTGGTGGTAGATTAGTGAGGTGGTGGTGGTAGGGTAGTGAGGGGTGGTGGTGGTAGATTAGTGAGGGGTTGGTGGTAGATTAGTGAGGGGTGGTGGTAGATGGTGAGGGTGTGGTTGATTTAGGGTTGGTGGGTGGTAGATTAGTGAGGTGGTGGTGGTAGATTAGTGAGGGTTGGTTGTGGTTGGTAGATTTAGTGAGGTGGTGGTGGTAGATTAGTGAGGGGTGGTGGTGTGATTTAGTGAGGGGGTGGTGGTAGAGTATGAGGGAGGGGGTGGTGGTAGATAGTGAGGGGGTGGTGCGTAGATTAGTGAGGGGGTTGTGGTAGATTAGTGAGGGTTGGTGGTAGATTAGTGAGGGGTGTGGTAGATGTAGGAGGTGGTGGTGGTAGATTAGTGAGGTGGTGGTGGTAGATTAAGTGGTGGGTGGTGGTAAGATTCCGGAGGGGGTGAGAAACATTGATGTGCTAAGGGGTGGTAATTAGTGAGGGACGGTGGTGGTGTGTGAGGGAGGTGGTGGTAGAGGTGAGTGAGGTTTTGTGGTAGATTTAGTGAGGTGGGGTGGTAGATTAAGTGAGGGGGTGGGGTAGATTTAGTGAGGGAGGTGGGGAGATTGTGAGGGTGGTTGTGGTAGATTAGTGGTGGTAGATTAGTGGATGGTGCGTGTGGTGGTGTAGATTAGTGAGGTGGTGGGGGTACGATTAGTGAGGGGTTGGTGGTAGATTAGCGAGGTAGGTGGTTTAGATTGAGGTGGTGGTAGGTTAGAGGAGGGTGGTGGTAGATTAGTGAGGTGGTGGTGTAGATTAGTTAGGTGGTGGTGTAGATTCCGTTAGGTGGTGGTGGTAAGTTGGCGGTGTGGGTTGTTGTAGATTAGTGGGTGGTGGTTGGTGGTAGATTAGTGAGTGGTGGTGGGTGATTAGTGAGGGTGGTTGGTGATTAGTGAGGTGGTGGTGGTAGATTAGTGAGGGTGAGGTGGTGTGGTGTAGATGGTAGTTAGTAGGGGTTGTGGTGATTTAGTGAGGTCGGTGTTGGTACGATTTAGTGAGGGGTGGGGCTTAGATTAGTGAGGTGTGGTGGGTGAGTGAGGGTGGTGGGTGTAGATTAGTGAGGGGTTGGGTGGTAGATGTTTACGGTGGTGGTTCTTGAGTCCACCAAAACCCCCCTACCACCCCCCACAACCCCCTCACCCCCCACCACCCCCCCAACCCCCTCCCCACCACCCCTACCCTCCCCTGGGCCCGGTTTTTTTGAAAGCATTTCTTTTCCTGGGGGGGGGTTTTTTGTTTTTTCCTTTTTCCAAAAATTTTAGAGTTTTTCCTTTTTGGGGCCCCAAAAACCCCTGGCTGTAACCCTACGGTGGTATTCATGATATTTTAGTGTTGAGCCCGGGGAAAGGGGGGAGGGTGGGGGGGGGGGGGGGGGGGGGGGGGTTGGAACACGAGGGGGAAAAGGGGGGGGAAAGGGGGGAAGAGGGGAAGGAGGCCCCGGAAAGAGAAACGTTTATTTTTCATTTTTTTGTAGGAGGGTGGTGACAAGCTGATTATGTTTTAGTTTTTCCCGTTTTTTGTTTGAAGGAGGGTGACTTTAGTAAAATCTAGTGCTTTTTTTTGGTGGGAGAACATAGTGTCTGGTTTGGCGGGGTCCCCCCTCAGAGTTTGCGGTTTCCCAATTTGAAGGGAAATTTCACCGCCTTTTAAAATTTGGACCACAGAATAAATTTTTTTAGAGTCATTAGACGAAAAATAGATGTGGTTTTAAATTGGGGTACATTTTTTTTCCTTTTTTTTTTTTTTTTTTGGTAATGTTTTCCACAAGAGATACCATTTTGTGGTGGGGGAAAAATACACAATTTTATACTTTTAGTAAAATAAAAAAAACCTTAATAAAATGACCCCAATAAAATGAAAGTCACCCAATAAAAAGCTACTTTTAGTAAAGTCGAAAATTTTTTTTTTTAAAATACCCAAGTATCAAAAGTAAGAATGCAAAATCACTTAGTATCAAAAAGTAAAGTAAAAATTTAAATTTTTCAAATTATTCTTTGGAATCCCAAAGGCAACATTTTTTATTCTTTTTTTTTTAGGGTTCAAGGGCACCCTCCAACATCAGACTTAATTTTCAAATGAAGCAGTGGTTTAGTGAATTGCCCGATCGAGGCAGAGGGGTACCAGGGGTGTTCTTGATAAGGGTGTGAATTTTAAAACCCTTTTCTGTCCGTAAATTTTAAAAAAAAACGGTACTTTTGGTTCAGGGGAAAAAGTATGGAGAATAGTTTCATTATTTTCTTTGGGGAAAGTAGTAAAGTAAAAAATTGTCATAAATAAATAGTAAAGTAAGACCCAAAAACCCCTAAAAAAATATTAAGTAGTACTTTTTTAAAAAATTTTTTTTTAAAATACACCAAGCATCCCTATTATGATAAATACGATCATGTTTAAAAAACATTACAAAGCCTACATGGTGAAAGGAGAAAAAATTATGCATGCGGGGCTTAAGTGTTACCCCAATAATTCAAAGCATGTGTGGGGCCTTTTTATCAGAAATTTTGTTGGACAGAAACTACACCCAAACGGTTTTATCCATAAAATGTCTTTCGTAAGTGGGGAAAAATTTTAAATTGGGGGTAAGTTTTTAAAAAAAACGGGGGCAAGTGCAAAATTTTCTGCATTGTTGGGAGGACATTTTTTTATGCCAGCTATAATTGGGCCCGTTTTTCTCATTAGAGGGATATGTTTATGCAATTTTTTTGTTTTTTGTTGGGACTCCCCTTAAATTGGGAGAAAAACTTTTTAAGTCCGTTAAACCCAAGCAAAATTTTAATCAGGAAAACCCAAACAGGTTAGCTACCTTTTGTTTAAAATTAATTTAAAACCTTTTTAGGTAAAGCTGTAAACTTTCTAAAGTCAAATGAACCAAAAGATAAATACGAACCCGGGAAAGTTCCCCTTTTCCTTCAATTTTCCCAAAAAGGTTTAATTACGTTTTTGATTTCCCCTTTCCCCGCCTTTTAGCCCCCCTTTTTGGAAATAAGGCCTTTATTTTATGGGATACTGGATGATATTTTTAAGCTTTTGAAATTTTAAAAAATAAAAGTTTTTATCTTGGAGGTTTAAAAAACCCTAGCAGTTTTTTAATATGAAAGAGCGGGATCAGTCAAACCCAGAGGTGGTATAATGGAGAAGGGACATCAGTCAGCCACCGGTGGGATAATTTGGATAAGGGCATCAGTAACCCCGAGGTTTGGATAATTGGGGAAAAGGCCCCCATTTTTCAGCCCGGGGGTGGTAAATAGGTTTAAGGGGGGTATCGTCAGGCCCAGGGTGGTAAAAATGGAAAGGGCAGCCAAACAGTAGCCCCCCCCGGGGTATAAAAGGGGTTTAAAGGGGTACAGTTTAGCCCAGAGGTGATATAAAGGATAAGGGAGGGTCAGTTTAGCCCAGAGGTGGTTAAAAATAGTTTAAGGAATTTAGTTCCCTCCCCAAGGTGGTATAATTGGGAGGGCCCGCAAACAAGTCAGCCCCGAGGGGGGTAAAAATAGGAAAGGAAAATCAGTCGCCCCGAAAGGGATATAAGGATTAAAGGGAGCAAACCCCCCAGCCCAAGGTGAAAAAAATAGGATTTAAGGAAGCACAGTCAGCCCAAAAGGTTTGGTTTTTAATAGGGGAGGGAGGGTCAGTTTTCCAGCCGGGGGGTATAATAGGGTAAGCAGTATCAGTCAAACCCAGAGGGGGTATAATAGGATAAGGGGCACATCAACCCCGAGGTGATAAATAGGTTAAAGGGGAAGTACAAACAAAACCCCGAGGTTTGGTTTAAAAAGATGAGGCAACCAGTCCCGCCCAGAGGGGAATATAATGGGAAAGGGAAATTTCAGTTCCCCAAACCCCGAGGTGATATAATAGGTTTTAAAGGGAAGGGATCCCGTCGCCCCGAGGTGGGGATAATATGACTAAGGCCACAGCAGCATCAGTCAGCCCAGAAGGTGATTATAATAGGTTTAAGAACCACCAGTATCACGTCAAGACACCGAGCGTGGCTATAATAGTAATAGAAGAGGCTATCAGTGCGAACCCAGAGTGGTATTATAATTAGGATTGGGAGGCAGTATCGGAAGTCAGCCCAGACGGGTGTAAGAATAATGATAAGCGAAAGCATCAGTGCAGAAAACCCAGTGGTAGAAGATGATATGAATAAGGATCAAGTAAGATCCGAGATCGAGGTGCATAACAGGTTAAGGCAGTATCAGTCAGCCCATAGTTGTATAGATAGAATAGAGTCAGGCATCAATCAGACCCAGAGGTGTTAATAGGATATCCGGATAAGTCAGCCCAGAGGTGGTATAATAGGATCAGGACAGCCTCATTCAGCCCAGTGGTGTATAATAAGGGATAAGGCATGCAATCAGTCAACCACGAGAGTGGTAATATAGGATCAAGGCAGATATCAGTCAACCCAGAGGTTGGTATTATAACTAGGTATAAGGCAGCATCAGTCAGCCCAGAGGTGGATAATAGGATAAGGCAGTCATGACCCAGCCAGAGGTGGTATAATAGGATAAGGCAGTATCAGTCAGCCCAGAGGGGCAACGTATCATCAGAAACCCCGTATGTGTTTAGCCCAGAGGTGGTATAAAAGGATCAAGCAAGTATACGTCATGCCCAGATGGTTGCTATAATAGAATAAGGCAACATCAGTCAGACCAGAGGTGGTTATCATAGGAAAGGCAGCATCAGCACAGCCAGAGTGTATAAATAGAGATTAAGGCAGCATCAGTCAGACCCAGAGGTCGGTATACTAGGATAGGAAGCATCAGTCAGGACCAGAGGCGCATCATAGATAAGGCCAGTACAGTCAACCCAGAGGTGGTACTAAAAGTAGAGGATAAGGAAGCAGTATCACAGTGCAGCCCAGAGGTGTGGTATAAAATAGGATAAAGGCAGCATCAGATCAACCAGAGAACCCGTTATACTAGTGTCATAAATAGCCAAGCAAATTTAATAGGCAATCATCTGTCAGTCAGCCGGATGAGTAAATAAATGCGTGTGTTCATAGGAAGAGGCGCCATCATACAGCCCAGAGAGATTGTGTAATAGGAATAAGGCAGATTAGGCAGACATCAGAGGTTGCGTTAACGAACACAAGACAGCAGGAGGTATGTCTAGAGGTGTTATAATAGGAGCAGCATCCATCCAGTAGCCCAGAGAGTGATATAAAATAGGGATAACAGGCAGATATGAATCAACCCGGAGGTGGTATAAATAATATAAGGCAGGTACCATGTCAGCCGCGAAGGTGGTATAAGGATAATAAGGTTAAGGCAGAGCATCATGTCAACCCGAGCCACCGTATAATGGTGATTAGGCAGCATCAATCAGGCAAAGAGGTGGTTTATAATATCATCAAGGCAGCCATCCCCAGTCAGCCCATTTTGGGTGATAATAAGGTAAGAAGGCCACTCATCAGGTAACCCAGATGGTAGTGTTATATAAGGGTTAAGGTCGCAGCAGTGCAGTCAGCCCAGAGGTGGTATAATAGGTTAAGGCAGCATGAGTCAGTGCAGATGTAGTCTAAGATCATGAGGCAGTAGTGAGTAGTATCAGCAACATAGAGGTGGTATAATAGGATAAGGCATCATCAGGGAGGAACCAGAAGTGTGTATAATAGGATAAGGCAGCATCAGCAGCCCTTAGGTGCGTCAGTAATATGATGACCGCAGTATCAGTCGCCCAGAACATAGGTGACATAAACGGTTAAGGAAGTATATCAAAATCCAGCCCAGAGGTGATAATAATAAGATTTAAAGGCAGCAGTATTCAGATCAGACCAGAGGTGAGGTAAGAGGTTGAGGAAGTCATCAGTCATGGAGAGGTGACATAAATACAGTCAAGGACCCATAAGTCAACCCAGAGCTCGTGGAATCATGTTAAAGGAAGTATCAGTCACCCCGGAGGTGACATAATAGGATTAAAGAAGTATCAGTCAACCCAGAGGTGATATTAAGAGTGTACAAGGAAGTATCAGTAAGCCCAGAAGTGGCATAACTCGTAAGTCAGCAATCAGTCAGCCCAGAGGTGATATATAAAGTTAATAGAAGTATCCAGTCAACCCAGAGGTGAGTAGTGCCTATAGCATAAGGCAAGCATCAGTCGTAACACACCAGGAGGTGGTAATAATATGAGAAAGGCAGCACTCAGTCAGCCGGAAGTGGTGCAATAATTGGATAAGGGAAGCATGCCCCCCATGACCAGAGCCCAGATTGGTATAAATAGGATAAATCAGCATACTGTCAGAACCCAGAAGGTGGACTAATAGGGATTAGAGCATATACATCAGTCCACAGCGACTCCATATATTGTTTGGTGTAGAACAAACAAGACAACATAGAGACGAGAGAAAAACCTGAAAAAACACACAAGCCACCCTCCTGCCTTGTATTTCTATTACACTTCTTGTTGGCTTAAGATATTCAGTGGCGTTTTTTGCATTCCTTTCATTAACATTGAGACATGAGAACCCCAGAACTAATTCCCTGATAGTGTTGCAGATAAAACCACTGTAGAAAAACGTATCTCAATGTCTCCACCAGCCATTATAATGTAACAAGCATGGTAGGGCGAGCGATAACAGCCGGATTCATCTGGCCAACACTGTTGTTTACCCCATGAGTATCGCCCTAAGGGATATCAAAACCCCACTGTGGCAGAAAACTGGTATGAATCAATGTTATGTTTGTTGGGGTTTCCACGCATTCAACAAAGAAAAATGTGCGATTGTGATGATGGACGTTATAGTTAAACGTGGAAAATATGATGGAGATTAGCAACATGATCATTCAACGGGAGGACATGTGGAATATTGTTTAATACCTCGATTAGTTAATCTATGTAAATAACAGTATGACGATCGAGAATGCGGTTTTTTTTATTTCAACTTTTGGAATTCTAGGTTAGTTTAAAACTCAACAAATGTAAAAAAAACAATTGCGTTTTTTTCATCAAAACTAGATGGCAGACACTGGACATCTGGTGCCCAGCTGGTGGGAACGGTTTACAATGTATAGTTGACAGTCAGAAGATAGTGTACATAGCAACTTAAGGGTTGGAGTCATTAAAAATATAGTTTTTTCAACCACTCCCCGCCTTTCATTGTTAAAAACAACATCCTTTTGGCAAGTCGGATTAAAAAACAGTTCAATACTTTGTGTGCATATACGACCAGTAAATTATTATACCAACAAAGTATGTGTTTACAGACAGATTAACTCGCTTAATAATTTCCCTATAATCACGGGGGAACATTCCAAATAGAGGTGTCAGAAGTTTACATCCATGTCGATTGAACTCCTGCCGGATTAAAACAGCTTTGGACGGGAACATGTCGCAGAAAAAGTGTTGGCACAAATGTCTTCAACCCAACATTTTTCAACATTGTCCCTAGACTGAGTCTAGTAAGTAGACCAGTCTATGATTATCAAGCAGAGGAACGCATGCAGTCCGTCGGGTGCCCAAAGAGGCACTAATATACACTAGGCCTATGAATAACAATACTCGGAGACCCGTGACAATGACGTCTGTAAGCCATAGAAGTGTGCTTTAGAAAAGCTAGGTCAAGGCTCACCATCAACATCATTTTATACCTGAAACCATTACAGACAGAAACCACTAGCTAATATAGATCCACTCAAATTTGCATACCAACACCAACAGATCCACAGGGATGGATTGATGCAAATCTCTATTGGCAGAATCCACCCTGCCACTTAGTCTTCTCAACATGACAAGAAGTAACACCGTAACGCTGAGAAGTTCGAATTCATGATAACTAAAGACAACTCAGCTATCCAAGGGACCCCGTAGTGCCACAGGCAAAGCATCATCACAAAGCTGAGGCATAGACCTGGGGACTAAACACCTCCCTCTGGCAAACTGGATCCTGGGACTTCCTGACGGCGCCGCCCCCCTGGTGTATAAGGGTAGGTAACCAACACTTTGTCCACTCTGATCCTCAACACGGAAGCCCCTCAGGGGTGCGCTTGCTACAGCTCCCCCTCCCTATCCTGTGTACTCCCATGTTCACGAAGGAAACCACGAGACTGGCATGGCCAGGCCACGAACTCCCAACACCATCATTAAGTTTGCCAACGACGACACAGAACAGTGGTAGGGAAACATATCACCGGGACAACAACGACGATGAGAGACCAGCCTCATAGAGGGAAGGAGGTCAGAGAGACCTGGCCCGTAGAAAGATGTTGGTGCCAAAGGATAACAACCTCTCCCTTCAACGGGACAAAGACGAAGCCAAGGAGTTGATTGTGGACTACAAAAAAAAAAAAGAGGACTGAGACACAGCCCCCCATCTCATCGACGGGGCTGTAATTGTAGTGGAACAGGGTTTGAGAGCTTCAAGATTCCTGGTGACCCCATCGACCAAACGCACTAATCAGATGGTCCAAATACAACCAAAGACAGTCGTAGAGAAATGGCACACAACAAAAAGCCTATTCCGGGGGGGGGAACCTCCGGAAACCTGAAAAGAATGGCCATAGGGTCCTACAGATCCGCAAAAAGTTCTACAGCTGGCACCATCAAGAGAAGCATCCTGACTGATATGCTAGTCACCCCTGGTATGGACAACTGGCTGCAGCAACCTCCGACCGGCACAGGGCACTACAGGAAGGGTAGTGCGTACGGCCCAATACATCACTGGGGCCAAGCTTCCTCCATCCAGGAACTCATACCAGGCTGGGGTTTGTGTCAGAGGAAGGCCCTTAAAATTGTCAAAGACTCCAGCCACCAAGTCATATACTGCGTTCTCTCTGCTAATGCATGACAAGCGGTACTGGGAGGCGCCAAGGTCTAGGTCCAAAAGGCTTCTCAACAGCTTACTACCCCCAAGCCATAAGGGACTCCTGAACAGCTAATGGATGGCTACTGGACTTTTGGCACTGCCCCCTCCCCACCCCCACCCCATCTTTTTACGCGCTGCTACTCTGTTCATATTTATGCATAGTCACTTTAAACTCTACCCACATGTACATATTACCTCAACTTACAAAAACTAGCCGGTGCCCCTGAACATTGACTCTGGCACCGGTACCACGTCAATACTGTACAAACAATACTACGCACATATAAACACCATGGGACAACGCAGCCGTCATACCTCTCAGGAGGAGACGTGTTCTGTCTCATAGAGATGAAAGTTTAATTTGGTGCGAGAAAAAATGACAAAATTGCAAATCAATCCCAGAAAACAGCAAAGGACCTTGTGACGATTGGCTGGAGGAAACAGTACAAAAGGTATCTATATCCACAGTTAAGGGACCCTTACAAATTTCATCTGGGCTGACAGACAATCTGCCCTTTCTTTCTAAAAATAGCCGCCGAAATTGTCGCAACCCCTATTACTAGCTGTTTCAACCTCTCCTTTTGTAAACGGCTGAGATCCCCAGAGATTGGAAAAAGCTGCGTGGTCATCCCCATCTTCAAAGGGGGTGGACATCTAGATCAAAAAACTGTTACAGACCTATATCCAGGCATGCCTGCCTTTCGAAAGTATTTGCACAGCCAAGTATTAACAAACAGATCACCGACCATTTGAATCCCACCGTACCATTCTCCGACCATGACAATCCTGGTTTTGAGACTGGTCTGTGGTCGCACCCTCAGCCACGCCTTCAAGGTCCTAAACTGCGTTATTAATAACCGCGACGAAGAAAGACCAGTAAGTATGTGCAAGCCGTTCTTCATTGACCTCTGGCCTCAAGGCTTTTCGACTCCGTCAACACCCGAATTATTTATTGATTAGAATCAAAATAGCCTGTGTTCTAAAATTTGAATGGTTTATTCATAGCCTCACACTGGTTCACCAACTACTTCTCAGATAGAGGTAGTTCAACGTGTCAAAATCGGAGTGCCTGTGTTGTCATGGACCGATTGCATTGGGGGGTCGACACAGTCTCTATGGGGGATTTTTGCACCACAGGTATCAATCACTCGGGCCGGACTCTATTCTCTTTAGTATATCAATGATTGTCGCTCCTGCTGCTGGTTGACTCTCAGATCCACCTCTATCAGAGAAGACCACCCTTTTGCTATACCTCTGGCCCTCCATGGTACACTGTGTTAACAAAACGCTCCAAACGGACTTCAATGCTTTCCAGCACTCCTTATGTATCCTCCAACTTCTTTAAATGCTAGTTAAACACCTACTAAATGACATGCTCTTCAAGCGAAAAGCGCTGCTTGCTACCAGCCCGCCCGCAATTATGATACACTACTCTCGGCGGGTCTGTCTGACTTAGAAAGTGTGGACAACTACAAATACCTAGGTGTCTGTGTAGTAGATAGACTGCGTAACTCTCCTTCCAGACTAAACATGACGCCAATCTCCAATCCAAAGTTAAAATCTAGAATCGCGCATCCTATTTCGCCAAACTCAAAGCCAGCCTATGTCACATACTGCTGCCAAACATGCCCCTTATAAAAAACTCACCTATTCTACCGAATATCCTTGACTTCGTGCGATGTCATTTAAACAACTACCCCCGAAATCACCTCTACTCAGCAAATTTGAAACTGTCAGGTCATTAGTCTCTCCACAGTGCCATCCGCTTTGTTTGTCTCCAACCAAAGCCCCCCAATATACTAACCCCGACACATGTGTGGCTGACCTGTCACCGAGCGAGTTGGTAGGACCATCACTACATAGTTCGTCAGCTACAACAAACCCACATGGCTCCAGGCCCCATCTATAATTAAACCATTGCCTAGGCAAAATCCCTGCCTTATCTTAGCTCATTGTCACCATTAGCAGCACACACCTGTAGTCTTGAGCACTCAGCCAGGCTATATCGTTCACTGGTCCTCCCAAAAGTCCAACATCCTCCCTTTGTTGCGACCATTCACTCTCCAGTTCTCCGCTGCACAATGACTCGAACGAACTGCCAAAAATATCTGAAGCTGGAGACTCCTTAATCTACCTACACATAACTTAAGCATCAGTTGGCCAGAGGCAGCATTATCAGATCACTGCCACGGGTACACAGCACAAGCCCATCTGATGAAATAGCCCCTACAGCCCACCAAACTACCCTCATCCCCATCATATTGTACTTTTATTATTGCGTCACTTTGGGGACCCAGTATCGTTTCTATTGCACCACCATCTCTTTAACATTCTATGCACTTCCCATTTGTTAATACTAAATTTTAATTATTAGCCCTATAAGCCCTATTGCCCTATTTATTGCCTCCTAACATCAAAAAATTGCATACATATTGACACACACTGTATATAGAATTCTATTTGGGTTAGATGTATGACTTGTGACATATTACACCATAGTGTAACTCTGTGTTGTGTGTTTCTACCGCACTGCTTCTTTGCTTTCATCTTGGACAGGTCGCAGTTGTAAATAAGAAGATTGTTTCTCACCTGGCTTACCTTGTTAAATAAAGTGAAATAAAATACCAATTAAAAAAACGGAGTCCTATATCACTATAACCTGAAAAGGCCGCTCAGCAAGGGAAGAAAGAAGCCACTGCTCCAAAACAGCCATTTAAAAAAAGCTAGACTACGGTTTGCAACTGCCAAAAAAGGGCGACAAAGATGTACTTTTTGGATAAATGCCTCCTCTGTCTGATTAAACAGAAATAGAACTGTTTGGCAAATAATGGACCACCGTTATTTTTGGAGGAAAAGGGAAAAAGGGGGAATGGCTTGCAAGCCGAGAAGAGAACTACCATCCCAAACCGTGAAAGCACGGGGGTTGGCAGCATCATGCTGCTCCTGTGGCGGGGGGTCATGCTTTGCTGCAGGAGGACTGTTCACTTCACAAAATAGCATGGCACATCACTGCGGATAAGAAAAATGATGTGTATATATTGAGCAACATCTCAAGACATCAGTCAGGGAAGTAAAGCTTGGGCGCAAATGGGTCTTCCAAATGGACAATGGGACCCAAGCATACTTCCAAAGTTGTGGCCAAAATGGCTTACGGACAACAAAGTCAATGCTATGTGGCGTGGCCATCACAAAAGCCCTGACTCAATTCTATAGAAAATGTCCGTGGGCATAACTGAAAAAGCTTGTGGGCGAGCAAGGAGGCCTACAAAAAGCGGACACAGTTACACCAGCTCTGTCAGGAGGAAGGGGCCAGAATTCACCCCAGCTTATTGTTAGGAAGCTTGTGAAGGCTATCCGAAACGTTTGACATGGGTTAAAACAATTTAAAGGCATGTACCAAAATATAATTGCGTGGTATGTAAAACTTCTGACTCATCGGAATGTGATGAAATAACTTACAAGTGGAAATATAATAAGTGACATTTCACATTTTATTACAATAAAGTGGTGATTTCCTAACTGACCTTTAAGACAGGGAATTTTTACTAGGATTAAATTTCAGGGAATTGTGAAAAACTGAGTTTAAATGCATTTGGTAAGATGTATGTAAACTTCCGACTTCAACTGTACACTACATTACCAAAAGTATTATGTTGGACACCTGCTCGTCGAAGATCTCATTCCAAATCCTGGGCATTAATATGGTCCCCACCTTTGCTGCTATAGCAGACTCCACTCTTTGGTCCTCTGTAGATCAGTGGTAGAGCCACGGTGGCTTGTAACGCCAAGGTAGTGGGTCGATACCTGGGACCACCCATACACAAAAATCGAATGCACGAGTGACTGTAAAGTCGCTTTGGATAAAAGCGTCTGCTAAATGGCGTATTATATTATTATTATTATTCCGGGGGAAGGCTTTTCCACTAGATATTGGACCAATTGCTGCAGGGACTTGATTCGATGCAGCCACAAGAGCATAGCGAGTCGAGCATGATTTCGGGCGTTTTGGCCTGGCTCGCAGTCTGCGTTCCAATTCATCCTAAAGCGTGTTCGACGGGGTTGAGGTCAGTGCTCTATGCAGGCCAGTTAAGTTCTTCCACACCGATCTCTGCAAACCATTTCTGTTATGGACCTCGCTTTGTAGGCATGGGGGCATTGTCATGCTAAAAACAGGAAAGGTCCCTTCACCAAACTGTTGCCACAAAGTGGAATCTCAGAATCGTCTAGAATGTTCATTGTTGCTGAAGGTTTAAGATTTCCCTTCACTGGAAACTATAAGGGGCATAGCCCGAACATGAAAAACAGCCCCTGGACCATGATTCCTCCTCCACTAAACTTTACAGTTGGCACTATGCATCCGCCAGGAGATTTCATTTAACTGCTCCAGAGTCCAATTGCGGCGAGGATTACTCCACTTCAGCCGACAGTTGGGGCATTGCGCGTGGTGAAATCTTAGGATTGTGTGCGGGATGCTGGGGGCATGGAAGCCCCATTTCACAAAGACTCCTGACGAACACGTTCTTCGGCTGTCGTTGCTTCCAGAGGCAGTTTGGACTCGGGTAGTGAGTGTTGCAACCGGGGACAGACGATATTTACGCGCTTCAGCACTCGCCGGTCCCGTTCTGTGAGCTTGTGTTGGCCTACCACTTCGGGCTGAGCCGTTGTTGCCCTCCCTAGACGTTTCCCCTTTCGCAAAGTAAACAGACACTTTACAGTGACCGGGGGCAGCTCTAGCAGGCAGAAATTTGACGAACTTGACTTGTTGCGAAAGTGGCATCCCTATGACGGTGCCACGTTTGAAGGGTTCATGAGTCTTTCTTCAGTACAGGCCGTTCTTCTACTGCCAATGTCTGTATGTGGAGATTGTATAACCTGTCAGCAACGGGTGTGGATGAAATAGCTGAATCACTAATTTGAAGGGTGTCCACGTACTTTTGTATATATAGTGTATATCCAAACGCTATGATGACAAAAAAATGGTGCAGCATCTAAGTTTTCCAGGCGATACTGTATAATCTATTGGAGGTATATACATTTTGGGGGTATTTTATGTTTGCTATAACGCTGGACCACATGGAGAAAGTTTCCTATTCTATTCCTTTTCAGTGAAGATGGGTTACCAGGCCCACAGACATTGATGAGAGACGTGTCCATTGCTGCCACAGGTTGTTCCATTGAAAAGCATGTCCTCCTCAGGTCCTCCCTGGTGAAACACTCCCATAAAAGGCCAACAGTGAGAAAGCTGAGGAACAAACTTAGAGCTGCACAGTTTTAAGTTGTTCAGCGTAGCATTGAAAAACATAATGTTAAATGTATGCTAAGGTCTCCCAATGAAAGGCTTGGAACAATATAACTACAATGTTTCTTTAGCCGGAAACAGAGTCGACCTGTAGTCCCTGGTATGTACGGAAGTCTGAAAACCCTCTTCCTCTCTCTCTCTCTCTTCCTGCTCCTCTCCTCTCTCTCTACTCTCTTCCGTCTCTCTCTCGCTCCCTCTCTCTCTCGATCTCTCTCTCTCTCTCTCGTCTCTCTCTCCTCGACTCTCATCTCATCTCTCGCTCTCTCATCTCTCTCATCTCTCTCTCGATCCATCGTGCTCTCCGACTCGATCTCTTCTCGCGTCGCTCTGCGCGCTCGCGTCTCTCTCTATCTCGTCTTCTCGCCTCTCTCTCTCTCTGAGTCGCGATCTCGCTCGATCTGCTCGCTATCGTCTATCACTCGCGCTCATATATCTCGAGATCTCGTCTCTCGCCGCAGCACCTTCTCTACTCGCTCTCTTCTGAAGGGTCCCGCTCGCGATCGTAGCTACGCGCGCTGCTCTCGCACTCTCCGCTCGCCTCTTACGAATCGTATAATCTATCGAGATCTCGCGCTCGCTCGCTCTCATGCGCGAGCTCGCGACCGCTCTATTACTCTACTCTACTCTTCTCTCCTCCTACATCTCTCGCCGCTCTCTCCTCTCTCTCTATCTCTCTCTCTCTCTCACTCCGCTCTCTCGCTCTCTCTCTCTCTCCTCTCTCTTCTCTCTCTCTCTCCCTCTCTCTCTCTTCTATCCTCTCTCTCTCCTCTCTCTCTCTCTCTCTCTCTCTCTCTCGACTCTCTCTCCTCTCTCTCTCTTCTCTCTTCGCTCTTCTCTCTCTCTCGCCTCTCTCTCTTCTATCCTCCTCTCTCTCTCTTCTCTCTCTCTCTCTCTCTCTCTCCTCTCTCTCCTCTCGTCCCTCTCTTCCTCTCTCTCTCTCTATCTCTCTCTCTCTCTCTCTCTCTCTCTCTCTCTCTATCGCTCTCTCTACATTCTCCCTATCGCTCTCTCTCTCTGCTCTCTCTCTCTCTCGCTCTCGCTCTCTTCTCTCTCTATCTCGCTCTCTCTCTCTCTCTATCTCTCAGCTCCCTTATTCGCTCTGATCGCTCCTCTCTCTCTCTCTCTCTCGCCTCTCTCTCGCTCCCTCTCTCTCTCTCCTCTCTCTATCTCTCTCCATATCTCTTCTTTATACTCTCCGCTCTCCTATCTCTCTCTCTCTCCTCTCTATCTCTCTCCTCTCTCTCTCTATCTCTAGCTCTGCTCTATACTCGCTCCTTCTCTCTCCTCTCCTCTCTCTCTATCTCTTCTCTCTCTTCTCGCCTCTCTCTCTCTCATCATCTCTCTCTCTAACTCTCTCTCTCTCTCTCATCTCTCGCCTCTCTCTCTCGCTCCTCTCTTCGCTCGCTACTCTCTCTCCTCTCTCTCTTCTCTCTATCTCTCTCTCTCTCGCTTCTCTCTTCTCTCTCCTCTCTCTCTCCCTCTCTCTCTTCTCTCCAACTCCTCTCTCTCTCTCGCTCCCTCTCTTCTTCCTCTCTCTCTCTTCTCTCCTCTCTCTCTCTCTCTCTTCTCTCTCTCTCTCTCTCTCTCTCTCTCTCCTCTCTCTCCTCTCTATCGTCCCTCTCTCTCTCTCGCTCTCTCTCTCTCTCTCTCTCTCTCTCTTCTCTCTCTCTCACTTCTCCTCTCTTCTCTCTATCTCTCTCGCGCCCTCTCTCTCTTCTCTCTCTCTCCTCTCTCTCTCTCTCTCTCTCTCTCTCACTCTCTCGTCCATCTCTCTCTCTCTCTCTCCTCTCTCTCTTACTCTCTCTCGCTCTCTCTCTCTCTCTCTCTCTATTCTCTCGCTCTCTCTCTCTCTCTCTCCTCTCTCTCCTCTCTCTCTCCTCTCTCTCTATCTCTCTCGTTCTCTCTCTCTCTCTCTCTCTCTCTCTCTCTCTCTCTCGCGCCTCCCTCTCTCTCTCTCTCTCTCTCCTTCTCTTCTCTCTCTCTCTCTCTCTCTCTCTCTCTGTCTTCTCTCTCTCTCGCTCCCCCCTCTCTCTCTCTCTCTCTCTCTCTCTCTCTCTCTCTACTCCTCTATCTCTACTCTCTCTCGCTCTCTCTCGCTCTCTCTATCCTATATATAGCTCTCTCTATCTCTCTCTCTCTCCTCTCTCTCTTCATCTCTCTCTCTCCCTCTCTCTCTCTCTCCCTCTCTCTCTCTCTCTCTCTATCTCTCTACTCGCTCTTCCTCTCTCTTATCTCTCTTCCTCCTCTCTCTCCCTCTCCTCTCTCTCTCTCGCACGCTCTCGCGCTCTGTCTCTCTCTCTTTGCTCCGCCGTGAATAGATAGCTAGGCCTATATGATCACTGAAAGCTGAGCCGAGCCCCGTCAAAAAGACAAGTGCAGAGAAAAAGAGAAGGAAATGAAAGTATGTTCTGTTCCGACTGTCTGTCTGTCTGTCTGTCTGTCTGTCTGTCTGTCTGTCTGACAGGCATGCCGGAGTGAGGCTCCAGGATCTTTTAAAATAGCATGCTAATAGCTCCATGTCAGTGGCCCGTGTCCCAAATCGCACCCTATTCCATATAGTGCACTACCCATAGGACTCTAGCTGAAAGCAGTGCACTATATAGGGAATATGGTTTCGTTTGGGATGCAGCCAATGTGCTGCTGACAGGCCTAGGGCGAGACAGACAGACGGAGGCCCTCAGAGGTGTAATCTCTCTGTGTCTCCTGAACAGCAACATTAGGACTATTGTAAGACATGGCAGGGAAGGGGGCTAGTAAGTACTGACCTATCTGCTTTCTGAGGGCTTTTGAGGGGGGCTTTCAGTGGGCCACGGCTCTCTTTGACACTCACACTGTAATGGACACAGTCAAAGCCTTTCGATGGGGTACCCTGGTCACTCGCACGCTATGGGGGACAGTTTACCCGGTACCAGATGAATACTCCACAAGCTGAAACATCTCTATTGGGCCATGTTGTGTGGGGCTTAATCTGGGTCTGTGAAAACTGGCTCTGCGTGTGTTTCGGTAACTCCCCAGACAATTTGAATGAATTTCTTAATAGCTGTAAGTGGCTAGTCATGTGTTAATTAGTCATGTGGATCTGTTAATTATGTGTTTAATTAGCTAGGTCCTTCAGAACATATGGGTTAATTAGCCATATAATCATCAACACCTTCACCAACCCTAATTTGATCCAGGGGCTCGTATAATACTATGTCTGACCCCTGTAAAACAACACATTTCACTGCACCTATGCCGGTGTATGTAACAATAAAATAACATAAATAAACTATCACTTAATTCCCTCGATGACCAACGTTTGCATACAACTGCTCTATCCTATTACCTTGAAGTAGATACACATCCACAGTAATAATACCCTTTGACCTTGGAGAATGTGTCATGTGATGTAAAGCAAATTTCTTTGCAATAACATCATGACAAAGTAAAGATCTCATCTGTCATGTTTTATACATTTCCATTTCCATTTACGTCATTTAGCAGACGCTCTATCCAGAGACATTTTAGGGGTTAGGGTTAGAGGTTACATTTTAGGGCTAAGTGTTAGGGTTAGGGTTAGGGTTAGATTTAGGGCCTAAGCGTTAGGGTTAGGGTTGTTAGGGGTTAGATTTAGGGTTAGCGGTAGGGGTTAGGTAGTTAGGGTTAGGGGTATAAGGGCTAAGCGTTTAGGGGTTAGGGTTAGGGGTTAGATTTAGGGTTAAGCACCGTTAGGGGTTAGGTTACAGGGAGTTAGATTTAGGGCTAAGCGTTAGCGGTTAGGGTAGGGGTTAGATTTAGGGCTAAGCGTTAGGGGTTAGGGTTAGGGGTTAGAATTTAGGGCTAAGCGTTAGGGGTTAGGGTTAGGGGTTAGATTTAGGGGCTAAGGGTTAGGGGTTAGGGTTAGGGTTAGGATTTAGGGTTAGGGTTAGGGGTTAGGGTTAGGGGTTAGGGTTAGGGTTAAGGTTAGGGGTTAGGGTTAGGGGTTAGGTTAGGGCCTAAGCGTTAGGGGTTAGGGTTAGGGGTTAGGTACTTTAGGGTTAAAGGGTTAGCGGGTTAGGGTTAGGGTTAGGGTTAGGTTAGGGTCTAAGAGGTTAGGGTTTAGGGTTAGGGTTAGATTTTAGGGTTAGGGTTAGGGGTTAGGGTAGGGTTAGGGTTAGGGCTAAGGTTAGGGGTTAGGTTAGGGGGTTTAGGGTTAGGGTAGGCTAAGCGTTAGGGGGTTAGGGTTAGGGGTTAGTTAGGGGCTAGCGTTAGGGGTTAGGGTTAGGGGTTAGGTTTTAGGGCTCTAGGGTTAGGGGTTAGGGTTAGGGGTTAGGGTTAGGGTTATGTTTAGTGTTAGGGGTTAGGGTTAGGGTTAGATTAGAGGCTAAGTGTTAGGGGTTAGGGTTAGGGGTTTAGATTTAGGGCTAAGTGTTAGGGTTAGGGTTTAGGGGGTTAGATTTTAGGGCTAAGTGGGTAGGGGTACACCCCTTAGGTGGTTTAGATGTTAGGGCTAAGGTTAGGGGTTAGGGTTAGGGGTTAGGGTTAGGGTTATAGGTTAG